>MU226820.1:9791-50328 GCA_018584345.1 Thuja plicata
GCAAGATTTTTGTGGCATTTCCTCTGCCCCTAAATTTTTCATGTGTTTGTAATCTCATTGAATTCCAGATATTGCAAAGGCTTTTTGGGACATTTCCTCTATCCCCCGGCCTTCTTATTTGTATTTTTCTTACTAAAGCATAATACAGTGATTGATATTAGAGAGATCTTGGAGTTCCTAAGCCCTCTTTCTTTTCTGCATCTTTGTGCACTATTGTTAATGATCTGATTTAGATGATTTTGTGGATATTGTTCAGTCCCCTATCATTTTGTCTCATTTATGTGCCTGTTTGTTGGAGTGAATGTTTGTTTGCAGGTCATAGTCTGTGTCTATTCCAAGTGAATATGTTATTGTTTGTGAAATCTTCTTTTCCTTTGAATAGCCTCTTTTCATCTCAAACCTCTCTAAGAAATACTTATGCAAGACCATTCAGAAAGTTGTGTTCTGCTAGATTCAGGATTTCATGTTAGTCTTAGTCATTGTATTGTGATTCAAGTTACCTTCGGTGTATCACCTAGTAGGATAAATTTGGTTTTTAGTCATTTTCCTTCAGTTATCCTTCTATTCCTTTCCCTTCCAAGTTTACTTTCATGTTAAAAGAGAAAATAAGGTGATTATCCAAGGGGAACCGACCTAGAACCCAGAGGCTTCACTTCAAGTTAGCAAAGGTCCCACAACCTAGAAGTGATTCCCATGTTATACTAGATTGTTAGGCTCAAACACTTAACAAGGTGCAAAATTTAGTGTATAACAATTCTTGCATGCCCAGTGGGACAACATAAGGAAGTCCATCTTTCAAGACTATGTTATCTCTAATATATTGATTGCATAGTATTGACCTAAAAGAGGTTTCTCTTTCAAGTATATATGGCGACTCCATTGGTGAAAAATAAAAAGAAGATCCAGTCCTATTCAAGGTTATGAGAAGGATAGAAACAAGGAGTTCAAAACCTTATGATTTTTTGCAGTTGCCTCCAACAAGAATAAAAGGGAGATCATCTCAAAGAGCATCCCCTACAAGGAGAGTATAGTCTACACCACCTTCCTCAGAAGAGAGACCTTTTGTTTTCCATTCAAGAAGGAGAGGAAGATCTCTAACTAGATAGTTACAAGAAGACTCAGTTCCACTCTTCAGTTCAAATACAACTCACACAGTTGTTGTTCAATAGGTCACAGTCCCTGTAATGGCCAGCAGTTTGCCTTTGTACCCTTCAATCAAGGGAGTCATTTAAATTTTGCTCAATATCATGATGTGCCCTTAGCAACACTCAAAAGTCTACCTGATTTCACAGGAGAATGACAGACAACGTCTTGCGAACACATAAGAGATGTGGCTGCTATTTGCAGTGTTCACCATATTACTGAAGAGGACATAGCTACTAAGTTGTTGGAAGCTTCTTTCAAAGGTAAGGCCTTAGAATGGTTTAGAAATTTAGTTGTTGGTTCTATTGGTTCGTGGGATAGATTAGGGGAATCCCTTAGTAAATACTTTGAAGATAAAACAGACTATCTATCCCTAGTTGAGCAACTCGCAACCATAAAAAGAGCTCCTTAAGAGAAGATGACAAACTTTAATAATAGATTTCTCAAGACATGGAGTAGGATTCCTATTTCTGTAAGGCCTTCAACTGATCATGCTTTCCTGTACTTCTTTAAAAGTCTGAATAGAAACATCTCTGTCATGATTAAATCCGTGGGAGGTACCTCACTACCTCAGGCTTTTGACATAGTAGTCAAAGTTGAGAATTGTTTAATGCAAGTAGGTACAATAGCCCCAAGGCGACCCATGCCTATTTTTCCTAACATCCAACCCAATATGTCTCTACAAATTCCTCCATTTACCCCTATACCCACTGCCATAGAACCTCAAGCTAGGTTTAGTAACAAGGAATCAAGAGCAGGATTTTCCCAAGAACTGCAAACAATGAAAATGATCAACAAGAAACAAATAGCTTGTTACAGAGTGGTCAACAAGAAATGAAAAATTTGTTGCAAACTCTAACAAAAGAGTTGACCAACTTGAAAAAATAGAATCAGGAGACTAGACCACCTTTTCAGCACCAAAATCAAGGTCCTAACTAGCAATATCAAAATCAGGGACAATCGTATCAGCAGAGTAGGCCATCATATCAATGGAATTATCAGGGTGAAAGGAAAAATGTTAATCAAAGGCCATTCCAACCTTATAATCCTGCACCCCTCAACTTTGCAAATCCAACCAGGGAGATGGCCCCAAGTTGAAACAACTTGGCCTCAGACAATGAATGGTGTTTCCCTTGCAACCAACCCCATAATCAGGCTACATGCTCGAATGGGTGGATGAACCAAGCACTAATGGTACAAAATGCCTCACATACCCAATCAAAGGTCTCTTCTATTGGGTCAGTTCCTCAGCAAGATGCACAATCTAATGATGTTTCCCTCTTTAATTGGGAAGAGCAAGATTTCAATGGAGTAAATGACGATTCTTCAATTGCTGCCAATACTCGGTCTAAAAGAAGAGCCCAAGATATGGAGCGAGCAGAAGATGTAGGAAAGGCTACTACATCTGCAGAGTCATCACATTTGTCTACTCTTTTCATATTAAAGAAGCCTCCCACCATTCCAGTCAAGGAGAGTCAATCTCCTAAAGAGGTTGAGCCCACGATGGTAAAGACACACCAAAGAGTGCACTCAACAGTCCCCTTCAATATTGTGGACAATATGAAGAAAATAAATGTGACTGTGACCATGTAGGAATCCTTAGCTATTCCAGGGAAAACTAGAATATTGAAGAAAGCATTGTCTGAAGAAGCAATCCCTCAACAAATCACAAAAGATGTAGCTAAGCCAGTGTTGGTCAACACTGATCAAAAGAAGGAAATTCCAAGTAGCAACATCAAAGAAAATACCATCCAAGGTAGGAACTTAAAGTCACCACCATTTTATGTATCATTAATTATTGGAAATTATCTAGTACATAAGTGTATGGTGGATAGTGGGGCTACTAGTTTAGTAATTCCCAAAAAGGTAGCTGACCAATTGGGACTTAAATATGAACCTTTCCAAAAGAAGGTAACACAATTTTATGGTTCATCAATAAACACAATAGGTTTGGCCAAGGATACAAGCCTTATCCTTCAAGCAAGCCCCAATTTATCTATCTTACTTGACATATACATCATAGATCTCCCTGCTCTCTTTTCCATATGTCTATCAAGAGTATTCACAGCCAAGATAGGAGGTTATCTTTTTTCTGACTGGTCTCACATATTTTCCATACAAGGTATGGAACTAAGGTCACTATAAAGTCTGAGTCATTAGTAGCTAACCATATAGAACCTTATGTGTCTAATGTACTCAATGCAAGTTTTCTTGCACTTGATAATAATGACTTTCCAATCATCAAAGAAACAAACACTAAGATAGAAAACATTCCAGATATCTATCTAGATGAATTGGAATTAGAAAGGGCTTTAGAGGCCCAAGCCAATGTTATTTGGGATGCTGGTTTGGGAAATTATATGATACAAGAGGATGGTATCACAGAGCCAAATCTTTTTAAAGGAGACACTGATAAATCAGAAGAGCAGAGCAATGAAATTTGGGAGCTATTATTTGATGGTTCTAGAAGCAGACATGGGTCTGGTGGTGGTGCTATGATGATCTCTCCAAAAGGTGAGAAATACTATATAGCCTTTAGATTCAGTTTTTCTTGCACTAGCAACACTGCTAAATATGAGATCTTAGTAAATGGACTAGAGTGAGCTAGGAAAAGAGGGATCAAAGCCCTAAAATTATATGGTGATAGTGAGTTGGTGGTTAGCCAAGTAAGAGGGATAAGTGAAAACAAGAATGATATACATTGAAAGCTTACAAGCATTGGGTTTGGGATGCTATAGAATATTTTCATGCTTTCAACATTATTGCTATCCCTAGAAAACTAAATCAGAATGCAGATAGATTAGCTGCAGTTGGATCCCAATATGACATTCCTAATAGCATTTCAATGGAAAAGGATCAGTAGCATATGAAATTAATTTTCAGGCCTTCCATCCCTGATAATAATGTTAATTAGTAAGTATTTGATAATGATGAGCAAATTCTACAATTCTTGTTTGAAGAAGATGTCTTTTCAGAGCATAATCAAGATAGGTTGATGCAGAACTATCGTGACCAAGTGATGCAACTCAAATCTAATAATATGCCTAAGTGTCTTGTCACCTTAGAATATACCTTCAATAAGGATGATCATGCAAAGAAGAGTAAAGTTGGCCTGGTATTTCAGCAAGAACATTGCACTGAACTAGAGCTCGAGCCAGGTAAAAGCTTGAAGTTTGGGAAGGTGAACACTGATTCAGAGAGGGAGGCTTACACTCAATTATTTCAAGGATTTAGTGATTTATTTTCCTGGAAATATGAAGATCTCAAAGGCTTTAACCCAACACTTGCTCAACATACCATTGAACTAGAACCAAATTCCAAACCAGTTAGACGAAAGCAAAGGCCTGTCAACCCCAAACCTGAGCCACTCATGCATAAGGAGGTTCTCAAATTAATAGAGAGTGGTATCATTTACCCTATCAAGCATACTAGTTGGGTGTCCAACCTTGTTCTCGTTAGGAAGAAGAATGGGGAACTAAGGCTATGTGTTGGCTTTAGGGACCTTAATAGGGCATCCCTAAAAGATCGCCATCCATTACCATCCATGGAGAAGATTATACACTGTGTCTCTGGATCAAAATGCTTTTCATTGCTAGATGGTTATTCAGGTTACAATTAGATCCTGGTTCATGAAGAAGATCAATATAAGATTGCATTTACAACCAAGTGGGGAACCATGGCTTATCAGAAGATGCCTTTTGGTTTGTCAAATGCAGGTGCTACCTTTCAAAAGGCTATGGATATGGCCTTTAAAAGCCTCATGTACAAGTTTGTACTTGTCTACTTAGATGATATTACTATTTATTCCAAACATGCAGCAGATCATATCAAACATCTAAGGAAAATATTTGAAAGATGTAGGGAGTTTGGGATCTCGCTCAATCCCAAAAAAATGTGTGTTTGTAGTCCATGAAGGGAAAATGTTGGGATATATTGTATCCAAGCAAGGTATTATAGTGGACCCTAAGAGAATTGCAGCTATTCTATAGCTTCCCCTCCCACATCAAAATAAAATTTTGTAGTCCTTCATAGGAAGGATTAATTTTGTTAGACGTTTCTTGCCTAACATTGCAGATTTATTGAAGCCCCTAACAGCTATGTTGAAAAAGAATGCAATATTCAGTTGGAGAAAATAAGGGAAGGCTAATTTCCAATCCATCAAAGAGGCTTTAACAGAGGCTCCTGCTTTGCTAAATCCTAATTTTAGTAAAGACTTTATTCAGTATGCTTATGGAGGCTTTGATTCCATCTCTGCCATGTTAACTCAACAAAATTTAGAAGGATTAGAGAAGATTATTGATTTCTTTAGCAAAGGTTTGGAAGAATATGAATACAGATGCTCTTTCATAGAGAAGCATGTACTTGCTATGGTAAAGATCCTTAAAAAGTTTAGATATCTATTGACTCATAATAAGGTACAATTGAAAGTTACTCATCCAAGTGTAAAAGAGTTCATGCTTTCCAAAAACCTAAATGAGAAAAGAAATGGTTGGATCATCAAAGTTATGGAATATGACATTGATATATGAGTTACCAAGATGATCAGAGGAAGAGGCCTTTGTGAAAAATTGACAGAGGATGAAACTCTAAAGAATCAAGAGCAAATGAATGCATCCTTAGTTGTGCATTCAATAGAAGAACATGCCAAGGCAGTAGGTTGGTTGCCTAACATGGTTCAACTTTTAAGGACAAGAGAGTGCCCTACAAATTTGGATTCAGAAAAAAGAAGGTATTACAGATTGCAATCTATCCCCTTTGTGCTGATTAATGAGATCCTTTTTAGAAAGGATCATAATGGTGTTCTCCTGAGATGTATAGATTCATAACAAGTGGAAGGTATCCTAAAGGAATTTCATGATGGACCTTTTGGAGGTTATTTCTCTCCTAGGACTATTGCCTTTAAGATCATGAGGGCTGGATACTACTGGTCATCTATCTTTAAGGATAGTCATGATCATGTGAGGAATTGCATGAAGTGTGGCATGTTTTCATGCAAATAAAGACTTGAAGCTCCCCCCTCCAACCAATCAAGATAGACCAACCTTTCATGAAGTGGGGTATTGATTTGATAGGCCTGATTAACCCCCCATCTAGTGTAGGCCATAAATAAATAATCACTGCAACTGATTACTTCACCAGGTGGACTGAGGCTATTACATTAAAGGAAGCCAGTGAGAGTGTTGTCTTAAGCTTTTATGACGACTTAATTCATAGGTTTGGAGCTCCAAACTCTATTATATCAAATAATGCACTTGGCTTCACAGGCCTAAGAGTCACTGAATGTGAAATTAAACATGGTGTTTACCTAAACACAAGCTCCAATTATTACCCCCAGGGTAATAGTTTAGCAGATACTACTAATAAGAATCTGATCAGGATAATCAAAAAGGCTCTACAAGAAAATCAGAGAGATTGGTACTCCAAATCGAAGTCTGCCTTATGGTTAGACAAGATAACCCCAAAGAAGATCATTGGTAATTCTCCTTATATGCTAGTATATAGAAAAGAAGCTAGATTTTCCATTTCAACTGAGCTACCAGCTCTAGACCTTGCTTCTCAACTTGTCCTCTTTGAAGAAGAAGACCCTTTGCAAATAAGATATGCTTAGCTCATGGAGTTGGAAGAGAACATAGAAAAGTCCATGCACACTATGGAGTTTCATCCAATGCAAACTAAGAAGAGCTTTGACAAGAGAGCCAGATCAAGAAACTTCAATGTTGGGGATATAGTCCTCAAATGGGATGAGTTCAGATCCAGGCCTGGAAGGCATACCAAGTTTGACTCATTGAGGGGAGGCCCATTTGTGATCACTGAGTGCAAGGAACATAATGCTTTTCAACTATCAACTCTTGAAGGAGAAGCCTTGCCAATCTTTGCCAATGGATTTTATCTCAAGCCTTGTTTTGAGGTTTGTCCAACTTTGTAATTTAAGTTTCTTGTTTTCTCTTCTACTTTCTATATTAGTTTTCCCTGCTTTCCTCCAAGTGCTTGCACACAGTCATTTGTTGTTTCTGCTTGTACAGTCCTTTTCCCTATTTTTAGTTCATTGTTCCTCCTCCTAGTTTCAATCCTCCTATTTCCCAGAAGATTTTATGTGCTCAGATGTAGACTCCTTGCTTAATGAATTGTTAACAGGCCACTGGTATTGTATGTCTAGTAGGCTGACATTCAGTAGAAATAGCCAAAAATGTTACCCAAATTTCACATCCTGTCCAATTTTGGCTACAAGTGGAGTAAATGAGGCTCCCACAAGGGTAGAATCCATCTTGTATGAATTTTGCACCTTTATGTGGTCCTTATCTTGCTTTCTGCATATTTCTAGGTCATTGGTTTTACCCCTCGTTCATGTCTTTTATCCCTAAATGCAAGAAACCCTTTGAAATTTTTTAAAACCCTAAGTCCTTTGGTGGCCCATTTTTATTCTTCATTACCTTTTCTCCACTTAAAGTTCCTATTCTTCATGTGTTTTAAGTCATCCGTCGAGTGGGGCCAAAGTTGTTTTCCTAAGTCTCGACTTAATTTATTTAGCGCATGCGGCAGCAAGTTCCTTTTCATCGGACGGTCAGTGTTATGGCTTAAAGAAAAAGTGCTCGAGATCTATCCTTTAAGCCATTAAGTCTTTGCGATGCATGGAAGGTTTTTAGAACCTGCCCCCCCCCCAAGTAGTAAGATAAAGGTCAAGCAGTTCAGAATCAAACTGACGGTTGGGTTATAGGCTTAATGCGGAGATGCGCATGATCTAATCTTTAAGCCAGTAATCCTATCCAATACGTGTCCACGGTGGGTCCAATGCATCACTACAATAATTAAGGTAAAGATCGATCAAGTCATTTTTGATCATGTGGTTGGCTTAAAGGCTCGAAGACAAAGTGATCGAAATATAGTGATTAAGCCATTAAGCTGTGGTCACACGTGGATGGTGGGTCACCTTTATGCAGGGTCTTCGGTTGATTAATCCATGAGCATTTCTGATTTAATCCAACGATGGGATTAAAGACTTAAAGAAAAGATGTGCACAAACTATCACATAAGCCATTAAGTTGGGGCAACACGTGTTCATGGTGGATTTGGGCTGGTCAAACAGAGGAAACTAAAGACCGATCAAGTCCTTTTTGATTGGACGGACAACTTAAAGGCTTAAAGACAAAATGCTCAAAATCTAGTGATTAAGCCATTAATTTGTGGTGACATATGGTAGATGACATCATGGGTCTCAGGTTGGAAAGGTAAGATAAAGGCACATCAAGTAAGGAAGATCGACCGACCGACTTAGTGCCTTGATGGTAAAGATGAAGTTGTTTAACCTTTAAGCCATCACTTTGAGGTGACACATGGCAGATCAGATTTTGTGCTTGTGGGTAACTTAAAGGAGATCAACTGTCATGTTTTAAAGTTAGTAAAGTTTCAAATATGGCTCATTGATCATGGATTCCGTACCACCTATGACTGTTTGAGTTTGAATTCAAATATTTAAATGTTTTTTCTCATTTTTTCATGGCGGCGGCGACGTTTTCAACTTGCAGAGAGGGTAGATGGATCGAGATGATCTGTCTGCTTAAATTTATGGTAATATGGGATATTTTGAAAGGGGTAATCAGATCAAATGGGATATTTATCAAATGCATTAATGGGCAGACTTGAAATTTTTTAGGGTTTCTACATTGTTTATGCGAAGTCTATTGTAACCCTAATTTGACCCTAATTGATTCAGGAATTGACTCTCGAGCCTGTGTGCTAGGGGAGGTGTATATAAGTGTTTTTTAGAAGCTTTTAGCTTAGGTTTTTCCATCTTATGCAAGTTTTTTATGGCATTTCCTCTGCCCCTAAATTTTTTCATGTGTTTGTAATCTCATTAAATTCCAGATATTACAAAGGCTTTTTGTGACATTTCCTCTGTCCCTGGGCCTTCTTATTTGTATTTCTCTTACTGAAGCATAATACAATGATTGATATTAGAGATATCTTGGAGTTCCTTGGAACTCTTTCTTTTCTACATCTCCATGCACTATTGTGAATGATCTGATTTAAATGAGTTTGTGGATATTGTTCAGTCCCTTGTCATTTTGTCTCATTTCTGTGCTAGTTTGCTAGAGTGAATGTCTGTTTGCAGATCATAGTCTGTGTCTATTCCAAGTGAATATGTTATTTTTTGTGAAATATTCTTTTCCTCTGAATAACCTATTTTCATCTCAGACCTCTCTATGAAATACTTATGGAAGCCTATTCAGAAAGTTGTGTTCTGCTAGATTCAGGATTTCATGTTAGTCTTAGTCACTGCATTGTGATTCAAGTTACCTTTGGTGTATCACCTAGTAGGATAAATTTTATTTTCACTAATTTCCCTTCATTTTTTCTTCTATCCCTTTCCCTTCCAAGTTTACTTTCATGTTAAAAGAGAAAATAAGGTGATTATCCCAGAGGAACCAGCCTAGAACCCGGAGGCTTCACTTCAAGTTAGCAAAGGTCCCACAACCTAGAAGTGATTCCTATGTTATACTAGATTGTTAGGCTCAACCGCTTAACAAGGTGAAAAATTTAGTGTATAACACCTATATTAGAGAAGCTAGGGAATAGAAAAAGTTGCTGAATATATATGCGGAGGCGTCGGGACAGTTGATCAACTACTGTAAGAGCAAAATATATTTCTTCAATATAGAGCATAGAATGAGACATAAGATTGTGGACTGCCTCGGGTGTATGGGGGTAGAGCTTCTGGATACCTATCTTGGGATCCCCCTCACGGTTAAGGAGGTCTCATACCAATTCTGGAACACCATTCTAGAGAAATTACAAAAAAGGTCGGTTGGCTGGAAGGGGAAAGTTCTTAGTAACGAGGGGAATCTTCAGTTGTTGTCTGTGGCCCTCCAAGATATCCATGTTTACTTCCTTTCTCTTTTGAAAATTACTGACAGAATGACGGAGAAGCTTGAGATAATTTAGAGAAATTTATTGTGGATGGGGGTGGAGGAAAAAGCTAGAATGAGCTTGGTTAGCTAGGATACGGTTTGTCAACTAAAGGTAAAGGGCAGACTGGGAGTGAGGAAATTAAAAGATCTAAATAAGGCTTTAATTACCAAAATTGGTTGACAACTTTCCAAGGGGACCAAAGACTAGTGTAGGATTATGAAAGCTAAGTATTTTAATAACACCTCCCATTTCCCTTTCAATCATGGTTTACCATCCGGTTCTAAAATTTGGAACTTTATAGCTAAGTGTAAAGGACCACTGTTAAGGGGGATGAAATGGATTTTGGGTGTTGGTAATCATACCAGTTTCTAGGAGGACTGATGGATTATTGATAAACTGTTGAGTAGGGACAAGTTTTGTCACAATAGAGACATGCTGGAATCTTTCTTTGGAAGTAAAGTTAAAGATTACATTTCTCAGGACCAGAAATGGAAAAACTTGGCGGAAGCCTATAATGACCATACATAGGCTCCCATTTTTGTTAAAGATATCCAAGAGCTCTTGGAGGGGATTAGGATCCCCTTATCTCAGACAGATGACAAAGTGGTTTGGTGCCATAACAAGTCAGGGGAGGTCACTGTGAAATTGGCTTATTTAGTTAATTCCAAGAAGGTGGCAGATGAGAAATTGTGGGGGAGAGTTTGGACCCCACAATTGATCCCTAATTTTTTTTTTTTTTTATGGTGGACGGTGATGCACAGGAAGATTCTTACATTGGACACCCTCTAGAAGTGGGGTATCTAGTTGGTTAATAGGTGTGTTATGTGTAAAAACTAGGAAGAGACCATTAATCATCTCTTAATTAATTGCCCTTATGCGTCTAAGGTTTGGTCAAAATTTTTGTGCAAAATGCTGCTGGATTGGGTGTTTATGGAGGATGTTAACCAATTTATCATCAATTGGGGTCATTCATTGGTTCATCCACTCATTTGTCTCCTCTGGAAAATGTTACCCCCGCATGTGTGCTGGATCCTATGGAAATAAATAAATAATAGGGTGTTTAGGGGGGAGGAAACTGAGGTTGAGGGGACGGTGACTTCTGTTGTCAATCTGCTGCGGGAAAACTTGGTGACTTACAGATGAAAAGTTCCTAACTCCCCTCCTATTGAGTTGGATTGTAGACTGGCCCTTGTTTGGCAGCTCCCTAACTCCTTTTTTATTTTTGATAACTCTAAGGTGGTTGCAAGGAGGAATACTCATTGCCCCCCCTAGAAGATACTTTCTTCAAGCTAAATTTTGATGGGGCTTCCCATGGGGGGGTTTCTACGGGATGGGGTATTAGCAGATATCACCTAGGGAAGATGATTATAGCATATGCAATTAATCTGGGACTGGGTACCAATAATATGGTAGAAATTTATGCCTTATTATGGGAGCTAAAAATGACTGTTACCATGGGTATTGAGAAATTTATTATTGAAGGTGACTCAAAATTTGTGATTGAGCTGGTCAAGGGAAACCATATGGCCAGTTGGAAAATGGCTAATCTTCTGCAGGACATCTAGATGTTCCTCCCTAGGCTGGAGGAATCTAGGCTACAACACATTTATAAAGAAGGAAATGTGGTGGTAAATGTGTTGATGGCCACTGGTTTTTCCGTGCAGGGGGCTAAGTGTTGAAGAAATTTGAATTCTCTGACAAAGCACACTATTTTTCTTATCGAGAAAGAAATGAATAAAGCCATTAAATGATGAGGTATAAAGATAAATCTCATTGGAGGAATAAGACATATTGTAAAGTTATGAAAAGTAACACGAATTCAAATTTCAAAAGTGAAATTGGGCGGAATCTTAATTTTAGTAACCTGCAGATTAGATGGGTCATTATTACCTTTTCTGTTGATGGCACAAGCACTTTTAACATAAATATCAATGTGGAGATTGGCATGCATCTTGGTATTTTTTATAAGATGGTAGGACTTTATTGGCATTTTATTTACAGGATTGCAATCATTTATTCGCATGGATCTGCTTAACTTTAATTACGGCTACCCATGTGAATAGTACCTCCTTCGGGTTGAATTATTATCTTGTTATTAAATTGATTAGCACTATCACTAATTGGAATTATGTTCTCTGCAACTCTTGTTGTTTGTGTTGGGTGTGGTACGAGGTCAGTTTGAATTGGAGTTGGCCTAGGACTAGTTTGTGTAGCGGTAGGTGGGTTGTGATGCCGTTGGAGTCCCAGGAAGAGGAGCTTCTTTCTGAGAACAACATTGAGATGGGTGGTGACATGGTTAGGGTGGAACCGCCCAAAATTGAATTTGGGTTTCTTAAGAACCCGTATTTTGTTACGTACTTGAAGGAAGGAGGTCTTTACCCTTACAATGAAGCCATGGAGGGAAGTGATGAGAACATTTCCATGCAGCTAGTGGATTCTTGGGAGGAATGCAAGGTTACCATTAATGGTATAACCTTCAAAATTAACAAAGAGATAACTTCCCAAGCCACATGGATTTCTATGGATGGTAGGAAGTGGAAGAATGTGTCTAAGAGCAGGGATGATACAAGTGTCCAAAGATTTTTTTTTAAAAAGGAGATTCATGTCTGGTTCTGTGGTGGGTTCAAACGGGTCGACTTGTCGGATCCCTAGAATGAGGTATGCTTGATAATTATGAAGTACCTTACTTTAAAAGGTAGGTTTGGGACTTGTTACAATTACCAGCTCCTAATGTTAAACCATTTCTGGTATAATGAAGAAATCTCCTTTACTTTTTTTCTTCTGCACTCATTGGAAGCCTTTGTGGTTGATGTTAGGGAAACAAAATGTACTAAGCAGAACTACTGCATTCTCCACCAAGGCCTCATCTTGCGTCTTTACAATTTCTATCATGCTTTGTGCCCTCTTAGATTTGTTACTTTGCAGGAAATTATTACCCCCAGTGCTAATGATCCAATTGAGATTGTCGCTTACCGGTCTCAACCACGAAGAATAAGTCAAAGAATGCTCGCCAAGACTTCGATGGGCTGGGAGGAGAAGTCCAAATTAACATTGTATCAGAGGAGGATGAAGATGAAAATAGGAGGAGATCCCACAGGATTGCATCCAATACTCAGGTTAAACACAAGGCTATTAGGAAGAGATACCTGGAGACAGAAGACAAAGAGGGGGACATGGAGGAGGAAGAAGGGAGGAGAAAAGGAAGTAGCGAGGACAAGAAGAAAGGGGGAAAAAATTAAAACTAAGGAGGAAAGTTTAGACAAAGGCAAAGGGAAAGAGTCCCATATTAAGGAGTGAGGTGAGTATTTGAATAACTGAGAGGGGGGGTGAATTAATGGCCTTAAAAATAATTCCAAAAGATCCAACCAAAAATTTATATCTCAAATGTAATACCCTCAGTTATCTTACAGTCCCCAATCATCAAGATGTATGCCATTAATAATTCTACCAAATATATACTGTTTATCTTTTCTAGACTTTACCGAGTAGCAGAAAATAAACTTAGAGTTAACCGACCAATCTAGTTTCAATAATATGTAAAGAAAAATATCAATGCAATGAAACATATACACATTTGACACATATATTTTTAATGTGGAAACCCAATATGGGAAAAACCACCCGGGACTGGTAACCCAAATAATTTCACTCTTTTGAAGTGATGCAAGGATGGTAGGGTAGTGGATCCAAAGGCTTTCCCAAGTGTCAAAACAGCTTGTAGATACAACAATGTGGAAGCAACAACACACAAAGTGAGAGAAGGAATAACAGATATCTTATATTTCATTAATTGATCAAACTCAATACATGTCAGGCTGTAAGGCCTTCCTAGTTTTGGCCATATACATTCAATGAATTACAGAATGATCTTCATACATGCGAGGTCACAGACCTTCCTTTTAATTATCTCAACAGTTAATCTTCTAGCAAAATCTACTATCCTCCTAAAAACTGCCTCCTAAAACTAAGAACAAAGAAACAAATATATACAAGAGTCCACCAAAGAGGTCGACACTCAAATCCATAAAAGAGACCCAGATTTAGGTCCACACAGATCCCAATGAGAGACCCCACATTAATTACACCACAAAAATTAAATGTAGAAGTCAACAAGATCAGGATAAACAACTTGGGAAGAGCATCACCGAGGAACAACAATCTCTCGATAAAAGCATACTCGAGCAACAGGGACGACTCGGTAAGAACATATCTGAGCCACAGAAAACCAACTTAGTAAAAGCATAACCGAGCAACAAAAACTAACACACCCCAAGACCCGTCAGTAAAGCAAGACAAAAAGGATACCGAAGCAACAGGGTAACTAAGCACTTCATCAAGCAGTCTCCAAACAAGCTAAAGAATGAAAGAAAACATTTTTTTGGTTGACCAAGATTGCTAAAGACCCAAGATGCTCCTGCATCAGATGCCTGGGGTTACAAGAAATAATTACCGCATCACATATCAGGTCCAACCTGAAATGAATCCAACTTAGATTGAGAAATCCAAGATGAGTCCCCAACTGGTCTGTTCTTCCATTTTATCAGGTACTCCATGTATTCCTTTTCTCTTGTACTTTTGCTAACTCTCTGTTTCAATATCTGTTCAACTTCCTCTCTCTGTTTCTTAGGATAATGACTTAGTATTTCCACTTCTTCATCAGATCATGATATTCATACAAGTCTAAAATATTGAATATAGTTGATATATCCATGTCATTAGGTAATTCAACTTCATAAGCATTTCCATTGTCAAATCTTCTCGGTATTCTACAAGGACCAAATTTCTTCATCTTCAATTTTACATATGTTCCAATAGGAAATATGCCTTTCTTCAAATGAACCATTACTACATCACCAACTTCAAAAGTTTTATGTCTTCTTGATCTGTTTTCACTATCCTTGTACTTCTGATTACTTTTCTCCAGCTTCTATTTTACATCTTCATGAATTCAGCAAATTCCTCTGCTTCAACACTTCTTTTCTCTTCTCCAACAATATCTCTCAAGTCTGATATACCTCTCGGTTGTGTGCCATGAACAATATCAAAAGGTGTCTTTCTAGTATTTCTATTCATTGAACTGTTGTATGCAAACTCTGTTTGTGCCAACATCAAATCACAATTACTTGGTGTGTCTCCAACTAAACATCTCAACAAGTTACCCAAACTTCAGTTTACAACCTCTTTTTGTCCATCAGTCTGTGGATGAAATGTAGAACTATACTTCAACTCAGTATCCAACTTCTTCCAAAGTGTTTTTCAGAAATAGCTAACAAATTTACGTCTTGGTCAAAGATAATACTCCTCGATAATCCATGTAATCTGACAATTTCCTTAAAGAAAAGATCTGCTATATGTATTGCATCTCATGTTTTCTTACATGGTATGAAATGTGTCATCTTATAAAATCTATCCACAACAAAAAATATGGAATCATTACCTCTTGTTGTCCTCAGTAAACCAAGAACAAAATCCATGCTAATATCACTCCAAGGTTTCTTAGGAACAATAATCAGTGTATACAAACCAATATTCTGACTTAATCCTTTTGCAACTTTACAAACTCCAAATTTTTTTACAAACTTCTGAACATCCTTATACAACTAAGGTCAAAGATACATTTCCTTAAGCAAACTCAATGTTTTATCAGTACCAAATGTCCAAGCAAACCACTACTATGTTTCTCTTTAATCAAATTAGTTCTCATTGAACCTCTTTGTATACACAGTTGGATACCTTTGAACAAAATACCTTCCTGAATGAAATAATCTTCATACTTACTTGATTGATTTGAATTAGGTGCTCTACACACTTTCCAGTGCATAGAAAAATCAGGATCACTTTCATACAAATGTTTCATATCACCAAAACCAAGAACTTCAATTATCATTTCAATCAACAAAGATCTTCTTCTACTCAATGAATCACCAAATCTGTTAGAAAATCCACTCTTATGCTTTATCACAAATGTGAAACTCTACAAATACTCTACCCATTTCATATGTCTCTGATTCAACTTATTTTGACTACCCAAATACTGTAAATCCTTATGATTAGTATACAACACAAATTCATTTGACATTAAGTAATGTTTCCACTTCTTCATAGCTTGAACAATAGCATAGAACTCTTGATCATAGACAAAATATTTCCTCTTAGCATCATTCAGATTTTCACTAAAGAAAGCAACAGGTTTATCTTCTTGAGTCAATACAACTCCAATTACATTTCCACTTGCATCACATTCAACTTGAAATACCTTATTGAAATCAGGTAATGCTTACACAGGTAACTCAAAAACCTTTAGCTTCAAAGCCTCAAAACTCTTATCAACTCCATGTGTCCATTTGAATTCTCTTTTGTCTCCTCTCATTGTCTCAGTCATAGCATTACAAATAGAACTAAAATTTCTGATAAACTTTCTATAAAAACTTGCTAATCCATGAAATGATCTTACCTTAGTGAAATTCTTAGGTGTAGGCCAACTAAGTATAGCTTCAACCTTCTCAGGATCCATCTTCAAACCATCAATTGAAATTACAAAACCTAAATACACAAGTTCTTCTTTCATGAAGGAACACTTTTTTAGATTTATCAGCAACTTTTCCTCTTTCAATCTCTGTAATACTTGTCTTAGATGCATCAAATGTTCTTCTCTAGTCTTACTGAATATCAGAATATCATCCAAGTATACAATCACACATTTATTCAAGAATTTATTCAAAACTTCATTCATTAATCTCATAAATGTAATCGATGCATTAGTTAAACCAAAAGGCATAACCAACAACTCATACAAACCTTCCTTTGTCTTGAAAGTAGTATTCCACTCATCACCTTCTCTGATTCTTATCTGATGATACCCACTTTTCAAATCAATTTTGGTAAACTATCTTGCTCCACTCAAACAATCCATTATGTCATCCATTCTCGGTATAGGAAACCTATACTTCACTGTGATCTTGTTTATTTCTCTTGAATCATTTCACATTTGTCATTCTCCATTCTTCTTAGGTGCCAATACAGTTGGTACTACACATGGACTCAAACTTTCTCGGATCAAGCCTTTGTTCAACAATTCATTAACTTGTCGATTAAGCTCTTCATTATCAGTCAGTGTTAACCTATGTGGTGCTTTGTTTGGTAAACTAGCTCCAAGAATCAGATCCATACAATGACTGATATCTCCCATTGGTGGAAAACCATCAGGTACATTATCTAAAATTATCTCCTTGTACTCAGTGACTAACTTCTCAACTTCTACGGGAATTTCATCTTTGGTATTCTTACTCAATTTTTCAGGAATCAAAGCATTACAAATGTCATTTCTTTTCAAATCCTTAACAAATTGTCTACCTTTCATCAAAAAAACTTTCACAGATGTACATATCTCACCAACAAATTCTTCAACTAAAGGTAACAAAACTTGTTTTTTACCATCAACCCAAATAGAATGTCTATTCAATCTTCCATCATGCATAGCATGTATATCATACTGTCAATGTCTACCCAACAAAATGTGACAACAATCCATAGGCATAATATCACACAACACCTTATCATAATATTTTCCAATTTTTAGATTCACAAAACATTGTCCACTCACCATTAATGTATGCTCATCCTTGATCCATGAGATCTGATAGGGTTTCAGATGCTTCATCCTCTCCAACTACAACTTTGTGACCATTTCCTCAGATTCTAGATTCTCCAAGCTTCCACTATCAACAATTACCTTCCAAACTATGTCTGCAACTCTACATCTGCTCTTGAACAAACTTTTCCTGACAGGATCTTTCTTATCTTTCTCACTCCATAGTATCCTTCGAATCATGAGATTTCCTTCCTTTTCAGCTTCATTCAATGATTCCTCTTGCACCAAAGCATTTCTTCTACTACTGATCTTCTTGTTTGCATGTGTACATTCAAAGGATTTATGTCATTCCTCGCCAAAAGTGTAACAAGTTACTTGTAATCATCTTATGCTATAACCACATCGGGAGTAATTGCCTCTTCCTTGGTATGAACTTCCACCTTTCCATTCAATCTTTCCTTTGTCTTGAGATGTATCTGAAATTGACTTGTCTAGTTCAAATCTACTATTTTCACCATGAGATCTACCTCTTCCTCTAGGTAATCTACCACCTCTACCTCTTTTTCTTTGTTCATATCTCTTGTTTAATTTCTCCTTAGCTCTTAGGGAAAACTGATATGTCTCCTCAATTCCTTCCATCTTGACCAAACAGATCTCATCTTGTATGGAACTTCTCAATCAATTCAAATATCTTGCTACTCTTTCCACTTCATCTTCAACATGTCCAGATCTGATGTCCGATCTGTAGAATTCTTCAGTGTATTATTTTATCGATCTATCTTTCTACTTCAAACTTTTCATTCTCCTAAACAGGTTAATCTAATAATCACAAGGTAGAAACTTGTCTTTCAATTTGTTTACCATCTTATCCCATACCTTGATTTTTTCTTTACCTTTCTACTTTCGATCCAATTGCAGATGTTCCCACCACAATGATGCATGACCTTTCAACTTTGTGCTTGCAATCTTGACTTTCTTGTCCTCTGATACCTTCTCATACTCAAATTAATTTTCCATCTTAGTTATCCAATCTATTAATTCATCGAAATCCAATTTTCCACTATACTCAGGAAAATTAAATTGAGGTGTGGACTTCAAACTTTTCAATGCTCACAAGAATCTCTCTTCTTCCTGATCCATTGATCCAGGTGGATTTTCACCAAAAATTAAAGTGTTCCAAAAAATCCATAAATCAACACCATGTTGAAGAGCTCGTCGATACGAATCCAACACAACTTGAATGGAGTCCAATGAAGTCCATGTGTAGAATTTATGGCCAGTCAAAGTTGCAAAAGAAAAAGGTTGACTTGATGATGTCAGCAAGTACAGTCAGAATGAGATGCTGATGTGGCAGGTGACATGGCACTGGTAGTAATGTGGCAGAGTGCACAGTTGGCATAAATTAGACATGACACTTGTCATCCTATGGCAAGTTTATTTGTGCCATGCGGCCCAATGATTGTGTGCCACGTGGTACCAATTGGTCTTCAATAAAAGCTCCTTTCTAAGTAACTTGGGGGATTCAAACCCTTGACCTCTCCTCTTCAAACACTCCTAACCAATGCACTCATGTATTCATTGAATTAATCGTGGCACTTATTTTATTTATCTACATCTCCCGCCACTTTAAATTCCTATAGAAAGTAAAATGGCCATAGTTGGAATGGAACTTGTGACCACCAACCCCACAAAAGTTTTACCGCCACTTCCTTAACCAACATGCCACCGCCAAGGTTTGATTTTAAAGAGCACAATAATATATTTAAACATATTTCCGGACAAGTTAAGAGGAAATGGTGGGCCAACGGTTTCAACTATCGACCCACCATCCCAAAAAACCATGAAAACCAACTAAGGAAGCGTGATTTTTGGTGCGGATTTAGATAAATTTATCCTTAAACACCCAAAGTTGATAATAATAGTAGTTAAGAAATAACCACAAAATATTCCAAAGTTATTTTCGTAGGAATTTTAAGAAGTATGTTATCTTAATGGGTATTTTTAAGAGATATTATTATTTTGGGGGGATTTGTAGTAAATAATGGGAGATTGAGAATATTTTGTAAATCATATGGTTATCTACCATATTGAGTAATTTCTTTGTATAAAAAGGGGTGAGAAGGGAGTGTGAGTTACTGGATTTTTGACAGGATTTTTTAGTGGTGATTTTTGGAGGAAAATTTGTGAGAGAATTTTAGAGATGAAATTAGGACTTTGATAGTGAATTTTGTCCTTGTGCATTTGGAGCTTTTAGTCAAGCTTGTTGCATGTGTAAAGAATGATTTCTTTTGTAATTCATTATCGTCCAAGGAGACGTGAATCTTGTAATAGGTTGAAGACCTTGTAACCATTTTCTGGAGCAAAATCAAGGATCAACCACTCCATTGGAGGGACCCAGAGATGTAGCCAATTGGTGAACTCCGTTATCAACTTGTGTTTCATCTTCTCTCATCTTTCTCTCTTTTGTTCAATTTATCATGTTATTTAATTATTATGTTTATAAAAGCATTTTAATTACATTTTGAAGACCTTCATTTAATTGGGATAAAAAGTTATTATTCACGTGCAACAGTCCTAGATCCTAACATCAGATCATCCATAACAGGTACAGGTGTAAATTTTCCATGAACTTCTTCAACTTCATCATCACTAACATCCTCAAGATGTCTTCCTTTGCGCTGGGCTATCTCAACAGATTCCAATCTTACAGCCATTTGTCTAAGCATATCAGCTAGACTTGGATCAATATTTCCTCTCCCATGAATCATCTTGAATCCCTCTGCAATTGTAGGTCAGATCAGAATCTTCTACCCCACAATAATATCACCAACTAGGGTTAGTGTTTACAAGAAGGAACTTAGATTTCAGCAATGCTCTGATACCACCTAACGCAAGGATGGTTTTGGTGTTTGAAAATGTTTATGCTAACTTGAGCTACCAATATACCTTGAGAATGATGTTAAGAGTGGTTAGTTCCAAGTATAGAAGCTCTGCAAGACAACTGGACCAACTATAGGGACAAGAGTGCCCTCTGCACTTCTGGCTCTGCAAAACCAAGGTAGGCACACCTAATCCAGACTAAACTCAGCTCTTTACAACAACTTTAATCTCTAGATTTTAAACAATAGATGAATGGAAAGTAAGTACTAAATGCCAACCTAGCATTTATTGACTCTTCACTACCATGGGTGGAATAAGAAGAACAACCGTAAATGTAAAGAACTTGTAAATGAGTTTGACTTAAATTTAGGGACATAATATAGCCAAACCATTGAGATATGTATCTCAACAAAAATACTAATCCTAGATCAGTGCCTTATCCATTGGGCTAAATCCTAAATACAATACTGAAATTGAAACACCTTATAGGCAAAGATTCAAAGCCATGAACATAAGAATTCTCAATATTACACACTACAAGATCCTCAAATAGATATCCAAAGTGAATCAATGAAATGTCCAAAGGGATTAGTTTGACCTAAAATCAATACCTATGTAACACACATATGCACAAGCAAAACTTATCCAGTAAGTCAGAAAACTTACAATTCAATGAATAATCACAAAGGAGAGACTTAATTCTGAGAAAACATATATTAAGTATGATGAAATTGATTCCTAATTCAGTATGACAAGGAGATATGGAATATGACAATATGAAAAAGATGAAAGAACTTTCAATTCTGTCTTGACATAATCTGAAATTACATTATCTATATCCTAGATTGGAAACAAAATATAAGCCCAATGCTCTTTTTTATTTCTCCCAATTTTCCAGCCCCCTCAAAATGGTCTTGAAAATTCCTTTATATCAACCACTCAATACAAATATCTAATTCTAAAAACAAGTTGAAACCCTAAAAGCTTCTCTTTGTTCAATGCAAATCTTATAGGGAAGCAACATGAATAACTCCCTTGAATGAAAAATAGTACTTCTGATGTCGAAAAGGAACCAAAGTCATGACACAATTAATGCTCTCATTAATAAAGAAAAGACCAGGCAATGCGAAGAAAAAACAATCTGTTCAGAAACCCAATTTTATCACCTTAGACATAAATTCACCCCAACACTACCAAATATCCATCCAAACATGGCTCTATAGGTGTGAAAAAATGATCCAAAAGATCAGATTAAAACATTAATGGTGCACTGAGATAACATTTTTCATTTATCGTGAAAACCCTGCAGAGAAAGATTTAAAATTTTGAATTTCCACTCAAACGGTCATAGCTGGCACTGAAAAAGACATCAACAGTCAAGATTCAATCTTATAGGCCTTTTAAATACAGTCGTCGATACACTTTAGTCTTTGGAGGAAAAAGTAAAAAGGAATTTACTTAACCCCAGTCAATTCCTACTAACCACCACATGGCATCTTTCGATTGGTCCTCTGAAATACATGTCTATCCTTTTCCAGCGCAAGCCCCACACTCCTTTACTACCATTTTGGGATATGCATCACCCATTTCTCCACCACGTGATACTTAACATCCTTGCAACTTTTCTTCACCTGACACCGCATTACCATTGGATCTTGATCTGGCCTTCATGATCCTCTTCCATCTATCACAATGTGTTGCCTACTGATTCGAGTCACCTTTCGGTCCATTCAACCACCTTGCTGACCTGTGCCATGTGGCACCACCCTACTTGGTAGGACCTCGCCATGTATCCATCCAACCTCGCCCGCCACCTGTCAGACCTGTCACATGTCACACCCACACTACCATGCGATCCAAGTGGACCTATGCTAACTTGGACCATGTGATCGCGCCTTGCTGCCACCTATCATCCTCATCCATGTCACCAACTGAGCATCTCTCTGACACAAGCCCACCAAAACTTATCCATATGTCCGCCAGCTGACAACTACTTAATCGCAAAACTTCTCAAACCGTCGGCCAAAAAGGTGCTTGCCTTTTGGCACTTAACTATTATGGGCTGGGTTATAAAAACATTAAAGTACTTTATGACATGACCAATGTGGGATATCAAACAGGAAGGGAAGACTATGCAACTTCTAAAAAACCACCATGGAAGCCCTACTTTCATTTTTAGTCATAACAGATGGTAGGGAAGTGAGGCCAAATGCCCTTCCAAGTACCAAACAAGCTTGCAGATACAACAATGCGGAAGCAACAACACACATAGTGAGAGAAGGAATAACACATATCTTATATTTCATTAATTGATAAAACTCAATACATGTCAGGCTGTAAGGCCTTCCCAGTTTTGGCCATATACATTCAATGAATTATAGAATGATCTTCATACATGCGAGGTCACATACCTGCCTTTCAATTATCTCAACAGTTAATCTTCTATCAAAATCTACTATCCTCCTAAAAATTGCCTCCTAAAACTAAGAACAAAGAAACAAATATATACAAGAGTTCACCAAAGAGGTCGGTGCTCAAATCCATAAAAGAGACCCAGATTTAGGTCCACACAAATCCCAATGAGACCCCACATTAATGACACCATGGAAATTAAATGTAGAGGTCGGCCAGATCAGGAAAAACAACTCGGGAAGAGCATCACCAAGCAACACCAATCTCTCGGTAAAAGCATACCCGAGCAAAAGTTACACCTCAGTAAGAACATACCTGAGCCATAGAAAACCAACTCGGTAAAAGCATAACCGAGCAATAAAAACTAACACACCCCGAGAACCGTCGTTAAAGAAAGATAGAAAGGATACTGGAGCAATAGGGTAACTGAGCACTTCACCGAGCAATCTCTAAACAAGCTAAAGAACAAAAGAAAACATATTTTTGGTTGAGCAAGATTGCCAAAGACCCAAGATGCTCATGCATCATGAAGTGATCTTGGTGAAGAGACAACCCTGTTAAAGGTTACAATACACACTGTTAAGTGCAACCTTGTTAGAGGATTTAAAACCAATAGTTTATCTTTTGACCTAGCACTCACTATGTTGTCAAGAAGAAATTTTTTTGATACTCTTGAGTATCTCAATACAATAAGGACTTTTAAATCGCACTCAGTTAAGAGATTTTCTGAATAAATGGCTAAACTAATACAATAAATGATCTGTTCATAATACAACTTTCACTTGCAAATATTTAGATCTATTATTATTCCAATAATACCGCTCTGATCAATATACACTTTAGTTCCTTTGCTTTCTTTCTTTGTTCCACTTAGTGAATGCTCTGTCCTCTGTTTCTCGGTGTCTGTGAAATTCCTTGGCTCTATTCTTCAGTCTGTATGACTAGATCTGCATGAAGAATTCTATCTTCACCAGAGTTATACTCAGCATTCCTCTCTTCATAATGAATTCCTTTTCTCTTTATATAGACATGATTAGCTTCTCAATCTCCTTGTTTTTATCGTAGATCACTTCTTGATTTGTAAAACTTGTCATGCTTGCTTTATCTCATAAAGATCCACTTTAGTTTTATTCTGCAAATCTCTCCATGATAACTATGAATAAAACATGCTTTAAATCTTTTTCCTTTCTTTACTTTAACTGATCGTTGATAATAAAGAAATCAATCAGTCAATCCCTAAATATAGCTCTGCTAACTAAGTAGTTTTGTCATTCTTTAACTTCAGTTCTATTCGGTCATCAACTCCATTTATGCTCGATAACAACTTCAGTTATGCTCGGTAATTATCTCTTGCTCAGTAACACTTGCTCAGTTACTGCAGTGCTCAGTATACACTATGAACTGCTCGGTGTTCACTATGTGTCGGTGTGCACTGTTCGTCGGTGTTCACTGTCACTCGGTGTATACATACCCTTTAAGTTTTATCGACCACATAAACTTTGTCTCTTCATCTTTTCAAGGTTATGACCAATATGTATATGAACAATCAAACTATATCAAGTAGACATTAATGACAATACAATACATTAACTGATTTAATGTCTTGCATTCACTTTTGTATCTCGGTGATCATCAACTTATAATCTTCAAACATTCAATTAGTTATAGTTCATCAATCTCTCCCTTTGGCATTGATGGAAACACAATATGAAATATGCAGTATAAGATATGCCATAACATACCAAAATTATTGTTTTATAACTAATTTAAATATCTAAATCTCGGTAAGCTCTTTTAGCTTAGATTTGACTCTGCTGTGTGCTCTCCCTTTCTTCATTCCCTTCAATAGATAGGTATAGCAGTTTTGTCTTCTTATTCTTTCTCTCCCTTTCTTGTAGAATCTCTTCTCCAATTCTCTCCCTTTGATGGATGGTTATTTTATTGAATATTTATCTCCCTTAATAATTGAATATCTCTTCCATTGGATGTTCTTCTCCTTTATGGATATTTCATTGAATATCCCTCTCCCTTTGATAACAATGCCAAAAAACATATACAGCTCTATAATAGCCAACAATATCTCTGGTGTGTGTCTCAGATAAGTACCTTTAGTGTATTGATATATCATTGTAGTCTATTTCTCAGCTTGCATCAACATGATTGATCTTCTGATAATGCGTAGGCTGATGCAGCCTCCAAGTCAGCTTAGTGACCAGTAGACAAGGGACGAACCCCTATTCTATTCCTCAGGTACTCAAATGTATCTTTTGGCAATAGTTTTGTGAATATGTCTGCTAGTTGTTTTTTTTATTATACATATTCCAGTGTCACTTGTTTCTCTTGTACTTATTCCCTCAAGTAATGATACTTAATAGCTATGTGCTTTGTCTTAGCATGCATTACAGGGTTCTTTGAAATGTTTATAGCACTTGTATTATCACAATAGATAATTATTGGGTCAATAATTTCTTCATTCATACCTTTTAGAAATTGCTTGATCCATGCAATGTTAGAGAAATTTGCAGCAACAACTACATATTCTGCTTTTGTAGTTGATTGAGATATGCATCCTTGCTTTTTACTTATCCATGTGAAAAGTCTGTCACCCATAAAGATTGCTCCTCTTGTTGTGCTCTTTCTATCATCTATGTTTCCAGCCCAATCAACATCAATATAAACTTGTATCTCAAATTTGTCTTCTTTATTGTACCACAAACCATAGTCTTCAGTATTCTTTAGATATCTCAAAATTCTTTTAACAATAGTCATGTGTGATTCCTTAGGATTAGAAGAGAATCTTGCAACTATACCACCTGCATGTGCTATATCATCTCTAGTGTGTACAAAATACATTCGTTTACCAATAATAGATCTGTATAAGGTCTGATTTACCTCAGTTGTCTTGTATTCCTTTTTCAATTTGCATATGGTTGCTATAGGTGTTCCAATTGGTTTGGAGTCCTCCATCTTGAATATCTTCAGAACTTCTTTTATGTATTTGGATTGTGTGATGTATATGCTTTCATCCTGTTGTAGAATCCGTAGACCAAGAAAAAAATTTGATCTCTCCAAACATTGACATTTCAGATTCTTTTCTCATTTCATCAGCAAATGACTTGCATAGCATATTATTACCTCCAAATATGATATCATCAACAAATATCTCAGCAATCAAAATATTATCATTAGTATCTCCTTTCAAATATACATTATTGTTATCCCTTGTTCTAACAAATCCAATACTAATGAGATAAGAGTGAACTCTTTCATACCATGCTCTCGATGCTTGTTTCAATCCATACAAGGCTTTGTGTAGTTTACAAACCATGTTTCTTTTGTTAGGATCAACAAACCCTTTAGGTTTTTCAATGTATACCTCCTCTTCTAGTATTCCATTCAGAAATGCAGATTTAACATCCATTTAGTATACTTTGAATCCTTTAAAAGCAGCATAAGAAAGTAGAATTCTTACTCTTTCTAGTCTAGCAATGGGTGCAAAGGTTTCTCCATATTCAATTCCTTCTTCTTGTGCATACCATTTGCATACCAGTCTTGTTTTGTTCCTTGTGACTTCTCCATTCTCATTAAGTTTGTTTCTGAAAATCCATTTGGTGCCAATGACATTTTTGTCACTTGGTCTAGGTACTAATTTCCTTGTTTTATTCTTCTCAATCTGTTCAATCTCTTCATTTATTGCACTAACCCATTCTTGATTCTCAGGTGCAACATTAACAGATTTAGGCTCAAAATAACAAATCAAACATCTCTCAACAAGTGACTTACTTCTTGTTCTCATTCCTTCTCTTTGGTCTCCAATGATTTGTTCTTGTGGATGGTGTCTTCTAACATATTTGGCAAGTACAAGTTCAGATCTTTGTTCTTCATTTTGATCTTCATTTTCACTCAGTTCAACATTGTTAGCATTTTCCTGATTCTCAGTGTGTGCAGCATGTTGCTTGGTTGCATTGTTCTATCGCTCGGGGAAGGTGTTAGGTTCTTCAATGTAGACAAATTTGTTGTAATCTTCAGGTTCCTTTTTGCTTTCCTCATCATTTTTTTCAGCAAATTCATCCATTTTAACATTTGCACTTTCAATGATTTTGTTAGAAGATTTGTTCAGAATATTTATAAGCTTTGCTTTTAGTAGAATATCCTAGAAATATTCCTTCATCACTTTTAGAGTCAAGTTTCCCATTTCTATCATCTTTTAGTATATAACATTGACTTCCAAAAATTCTAAAGTAACTCACATTTGGTGTGTATCCATACCATAGATCATAAGTTGTCTTATTGGTGTCTTTCTTCAATTGAACTTGGTTTAGTGTATAGACAACAATACTTATAGCTTCTCTCCAGAATGTTTCTATGATTCCTTTTTCAATCATCAGTGTTCTGGCACAATCAACAATTGGTCTATTCCTCCTTTCAACAATCCCATTTTGATGTGGTGTTCTCAGTGCAGAAACCTGTCTTGTAATCCCATGCTCATTACAAAAGTTAGTGAATTCATCAGAAATAAATTCTCCTCCTCTATCTGATCTTAAACATTTAAGTTCTTTTCCACTTTATTTTTCAACTTTAGCTTTATACCATTTGAACATCTTAAATGCTTTAGATTTCTCTTTTAAGAACATTAAAGTCATCATTCTAGAATAGTCATCAACAAATGGAATAAAGTATCTATCACCATAATAGATCTTTGTTCTCATTGGTCCACATATGTCAGTATGGACTAACTCTAGAATAGCATTAGATGTGTAGGTTTTTCTCTTGAAACTAGACTTTGTCATTTTTCCTATTTGAAAATTCTTGCACATAACATGGTCGGGCTTTGAAATAATTGACAAGCCTCTTACTTTTCTTTTCTTACTTCTCTTAACCATGTCGTCAAAGTTCACATGACATAGCCTTTTATGTCGTAACCAAATTTCTTCATTTATAGACAATAAAAAAGTGGTCTCAATATTATCAAGATAGAATAGATTACCTTTTGTTTGTTCACCAATACTGATTAACTTTCCAGTTCCACTATAAATCATTTCCTTTTTGTTCTCAAATGCAACTTGGTGTCCTATGTTGTTCAGTTGTGAAACACTCAATAAATTATAGTTAAGTCCTTTCACCCAATATGCATTTTCACATCTAGTCAAATTATTCAACATGATGGTACCTTTTCCTTCAACTGGGCAAGGTGAGCCATTACCTATCCTAATTGATCCACCATTATTATATTCAAAAGTTTCAAAATTTTCTTTATCTCCAGTCATGTGATGAGTACAACCACTATCAATAATCCAAACATCATTTTTGCTAACTTTATATATGAGTTTTGTTTCAACATACCTTTCTTCTTCATCTAAATCATCCTTCATAGTAACAAATACTACATCAACATCTTCATCAGAATAAGTAGCAGAATTTTCAGCTTTGTTCTCAACTAGGTACCAAGCCTTCTTGCCTTTTACCTTGTAATCTCGGTTATCTCTTATGTCAGTGTCAGTTTCTCCTGTAGTCTTGGTCATCACTTCTGTCATACTTCTTATCATTTTTTCTTTCATCTTTTCTCTTATTAGGGCATCTAGCAGAAAAATGTCCAATTTCTTTGCAATTAAAATAGACCAATGGTAATTTACCTTTATATCTTCCTTTACCTCTATGTAATATCCTAGCCATTAGTGCTTCAAGTTTATCAAGTGCTTGATCATCACTATCACTGTCACTATCATTTCTCATAGTGTGTTTGTTACTAGATTTGCTTATTTTTAGAGAAGACTTGAATGGAGACTCAATAGTTGGTAAGACATTGTTGTCATAGTTGCTCATCTCAAATTAAATAAGTCTACCTATCAAACTATCAAGAGTAACATTGTTACTAGCTACTGCTCTAATTTCTTGAATTGTAGATACTCTAATAGCATAAACATGCAGTAAGGGTCTCATAATTTTACTTACAAGTATTTCTTCCTCAAGTACTCCTCCTACTCCATGAATAACATTAACAACTTCTTTGATTATGTCACTGTAATGAGTGATGTTCTCTCCTTCTTTCATTCTCAGGTCATCAAACTTTCCTCTTAGGCTTCCAGCTTTAGCTCTCAACACATTTTCATCTCCTCCATGTACTAGCTTGAGTTTGTCCCACATTTTCTTTGCAAAGGTGCATGATTTCACATCTTCAAATTTAGCATCGATTAGTGAAGAAGAAAGTTCTATCATCATAGATTTGTGTTCATGGTTCTCTCTCAATTGATCAACAGTCAGAGGTCCAGTAGGTGCAACATATTCAGTATCCTAGTGTTGTGTAACATCATTTACAATACCTGATAGATGAATTATTATCCTGCTTTGCCATGATGCAAATTTTTCCTTGTTCAAATTAGGCACATCCCTTTTACTCATGTTGTGATCTTTAGCTTAAGTCCTTTTAAACTTTTCTACCAAGCACCAAAGCTCTAATACCAATTGTTAGAATAACTGAGAGGGGGGGTGAATCAGTGGCCTTAAAAATAATACTAAAAGATCCAACCAAAAATTTATATCTCAAATATAATAACCCCAGTTATCTTCTAGTCCCCAATCATCAAGATGTATGCCATAAATCATTCTAACAAATATAAACTGCTCGGTAAGATATATTGTTTATCTTTTCTAGACTTTACCGAGTAGCAGAAAATAAACTTAGAGTTAACCAACCAATCTAGTTTCAATAACGCGTAAAGCAAAATATCAGTGCAATGAAACATATACACATTTGACACATATTTTTAACATGGAGACCCAGTATGGGAAAAACCACCTGGGAGTGGTAACCCAAAATAATTTTACTCTTCTGAAGTGAGCTCAGTGAAGAGAAAACCCTATTAAAGGTTACAATACACACTGTTAAGTGAAACCTTGTTAGAGGATTTAAAACCAATAGTTTGTCTTTTGACCTAGCACTCACTATGTTGTCAACAAGAAAACCTTTTGATACTCTTTAGTATCCCAATACAATAAGGAATATTAAATCCCACTCGATTAAGAATCAATGGTTAAACTGATATAGTAAATGACATGTTCACAATACAACTTTAACTTGCAAATATTCAGATCTATTATTAGTCCAATAATACCTCTATGTTCAATATACATTTCAATTCCTTTTCTTTCTTTCTTTGTTCTGCTTGGTGAATGCTCTGTCCTCTATTGCTCGGTGTCTGTAGAATTCCTTGGCTCTGTTCTTCAGCCTGTATGATCAGATCTGCTTGAATAATTCTCTCTTCACCAAAATTATACTCAGCATTCCTCTCTTCATAATGAATTCCTTGTCTATTTTTATAGACATGATTAGTCTCTCAATCTCCTTATTTTTTTCATAGATCACTTCTTGATCCGTAAAACTCGCCATGCTTTCTTTATCCCGTAAAGCTCTGCTTTAGTTTTATTCCACAAATCTTTCCATGATAACTGTGAATAAAATGTGCTTTAAATCTCTTTCCTTTCTTTAGTTAATTGATCATTGATAATAAAGCAAGAAATCAATTAATCCCTAAATATAGCTCTGCCAGCTAAGTAGTTTTGTCATTCTTTAACTTCAGTTATGTTCGGTCATCAACTCCAGTTATGTTCGGTAACAACTCAGTTATGCTTGGTAATTAGCTCTTTCTCGGTAACACTTTCTCAGTTACTGCGGTGCTCGGTATACACTATGAACTAATCAGTGTTCACTTTCTATTGGTGTGCACTGCTTGTCGGTGTTCACTGTCTCTCGGTGTATACATACCTTTTTAGTTTTACCGACCACATAAACTGTCTCATCAACTTTTCAAGGTTATGACCAATATATATATGAAAAATCAAACCATATCAAGTTGAGATAAGTGAAAATACAATACATTAAATGATTTAATGTCTTTCATTCACTTTTTCATCTCGGTGATCATCAACATATCATCTTAAAACATTCAATCAGTTATAGTTCATCAGTGAGAAAAGCCAGGAATTTGCCAAGATTTTAGCAAGTTTTAAACTACCCACGGTTGATTTATCCAATAAGAATGTGTTGGGAGAACAGATGATAGAGTCTATGCTCACCATGACCTCACCTTTAGGTCAAATGGAGGTTTTTGCAGTTAAGCAGAAAACATGGGGGAATAAGGATGAGAGCCTAAAGGATGGTGGCGAGGATGTTAAGGCTGACCTGAATCATATTAAGGGGGATATCAAGTGGCTCCAGGACTTAATTCAGGATTTGGGATCCAAAAATGATATTCAGGTGATGAAGGAGGAAATCAAAGAGCTAGGAGAGAGCTTCAACATAATTACAAATTTTGCAGTTAGAGTTATGCATTCTGTGACTACGACTCTTCAACTCCTTCACCTAGAGAATTCGAAGAATTGTGATAAGGGAAAGATTGATGGAAAGCTCTTCTAGTTTCTTGCTGATGACTGGCTGAAGCTATTTCTCAAGGGTGGGGAGAAAAACCCCAAGTGATCCTCCTTCTTTTATTTTGATTTCCTCTGTTTATTGTTGCTTCTGGTGGATGGTCAGGTTGGGCCTATTTTTTTATGATGTTTTGTTTTTATAATGGTTGTAAGACTGTTATCTGGTATTTTTCTAACGGTAAGACCTTAATGAACTTTACTGCTACTGTTGTTGATAGGTTGGTTACCAATTTCATTGTGAAGTTGGGGTCTATCAATGATCACAAGCTGGTTGCCAATTTCATGGTGAAGTTGGGGCTTGTGATCACTAGTTTTTGGTTTTTAAAAAGGGGATAGGTTGAGGGTGTGCTATGGTTGGTTATGTGTTGGTAGCCTGGTACTTCTCGTACTGGCTTTGGTTTCTTTGTTTGGGTCAACCCCTTAGTTTTGGCTACTTTTTTAATCAAAACAAAGGAAAATGCGCAAGGAATGGTACTTTTAATAATATTTTCTCTTCTTACATTGACTCTAGTCCCTTTATATACTTTATATCATATTTAAACTTGTTGCACTCAAGAGAACCGACCAAAACCTCCATAACTACCCAAAAATTGTTGGAATTGGTTATGTAAGAGGTGTTGACATTCATGTTTCATCATTGATGTCAACATATGTTTCAAGTTTAAGTCTCATACAGACTGGTTATCACAAGTACAGGGAAAACTAACGAAAGTGTACATACATTGTATAGGATTTAAGAACATGTGAGAATGGAGATATATATATATATATATATATATATATATATATATATATATATATATATATATAGGGATGAGAAGTGATCTCATATCTAAGGTCACTTGGATTGAGCTTACTGTTGGCATAAGTCACAGTTGTTTTGGTGAAGATGAGGTATAGAACAATGACAAAGAATTGTGACGGAGTTGGTCTTTGAGTTTTGGAGATAACTTTGATGCGAACATGAGTTAGGATTTGTGAGCTTAAGGCATGGTAGGAGACATGTTGGAGAATGTTAGTTTTTATTTTTGGGTCACTGTGTTCTTGGTGATGTCAGATGAAGTGTGTGATATTGTGAAGATCTATTTGTGGCCGACTACATTGATAAAATGTTTTAAGAGGATGGAGAGCGTGGATTACGAATCTTTGAGTATAATCGATGTTTACTTGTGTAAGGAACCATGTGTATCTTACCAAGGGTATATATAATTGTTTATATATTGGAGAAGTCTTAACAAGCCAACCTAATTGTTTATTGTAAACATGTATAAAGAAGATTTGCTTCTTGGTGACGAAGTGTGGTTGTGGAATGTGAAAGTTGTGAGCTTGTATTTGTGAATTCTGTTGGATGTAGAGTAGAGGTAGTAATTGTGATGAATTTAATTGGAAATGCTTCAGCAAAGCAAGTTTATATCATTCAATTTATTGGTTAATGCTACTCCTATATCTATATTTCAGACAATGAGTCCAAGGATAACTTTAAGAAACCCCCTCCTAGGAAAAAGTGTAAAATCCTAGCGAATCATACATTAATTTAGGGGAAAATTTTTATTGATGATGGCGAATTTTTTTTCCAAATTAGGAAAATAATATAAAGGCGTAGGCGATTTTTTCCCTGTCGAATGAAAATTCCATAAAATCCTGGCGAATTATAAATTAATGTGGGGGAAAATATATAATATATGAGGCAAATGATTTTCTTGTGAAGGTAAAAAAATTATTTGTATTGGCAATTTTTATGTGTCGTTTGAAAATATATTTATTTTATTGGATAATCTATCGTTAATTATAGGAAATATAATTATTTTATTTGGCAATTTTTGAAAGATGGGACTCGTCAATGCGTCATGTGGGCCAACGCCGACTAATATTAAATGTCTTATTTGATAGCATTTGATTATCCTAGATCAATGACTGAAGTTTAATTTTGGCCCAATTTCATGAAGAAAATAGAGTTTTTCAAGAATTCACCGGTATAATGACACATAGCATTGTAATTAATGCAACGTCTAATGAATATCGCTTTTATTTGTTGCGAATATAACTAATCATACATGGACACATAACCTAATTAGTAATATCCATTGCTTTATCCCTAATTAGTAATATCCATTGTTTTATATTGTTAAATGTATTATTTGAGACCATTTGATCATCCTAGATCAATGACTGAAATTTAATTTCGGGCCAAATTTTGGAAGGAAATCGACTTCTGCAAAAATTCGCCAGAATGATGACATGTATCAAGCCTTAAAAAGTGCACCGTAACCATGATCGTTGATTACTACTGGTTATTTATTTATGTGGACGGTGGATAGTGCAACTGCAACTTTTAACTCGTAACTCAAAAAGAAATAAATGCCTTGCCATCTTTAACTATCAATAGTATGCATACATTTATAAGAAAATTTATGGGAAAGATTTACATTTATATATGAAAGATTAAGGACAGTAGATTTAAATCTCTCACACGCATAATATGCATAATGCATTTATGGAAATTGCATTAAATAGATTAAAGAAAGAATAATTATTAATTGCTAAGTATCTGTGATCACTACTATCAATCAAGGGGTCGGGGCTATTTATAGACAATCTAGCTTCTTTATTCTACATTTTTCTTTTGGTAGAATAACAGTCAGAGCTGCCGGTGGTAGAGATTTTGCCTCTGGTTTTAAGGTTTAGGTTTTTAGGTCTTTAGGATTTTGAGAATTAAAGATGGATACACCAATCTGTTTGAGATGCACATCCCCAGATGACCAGAGGTCCTTTTTGGGTAATGTCTCAAAAGAAATCCTCACTTCCATTTGTAAATCTCTAAGTTTTGTTGATGATTAGTGCCCAACACTTAGTCATTTCATTAAGCAGTTTTAGTTGGCTATCACTGTGGCCGAGCTAAAACTATGCAAGGCCGAGCAACATTGCCGAGCAGTTTTCAGTTTGCCGAGTTACATTGCCGAGCTGAGTAAAAGACAGAGATGTTAAATGCTGAGTAGAGACAGTTAAGTGCCGAGCAGAATAGATTTGTATACTTGTCAGGAATGATACAAATGTAAAGGATAAGTGATTCGGCCGACTGGTATAAGCTTTTTGGGCTGACTAATGTATGCATTTAATATTTTTATACGAAGTTAGTTATGCATTTAATTGTTTTATCCTATGCATGATTCATTGTAAGCATTAATTGTAATACCATCATGGTATGGGTATTGGATCTTGATCATTGATCTAGATCTCACTGTCAGATCTATATAGATATATTAGATTGCTTCAAAACCGTATTGTGTGTGTGTGTGTATGTGCAAGAAGCAAAAGAGTAATTGTTGAAGTGACTACATTTTGAAGTAAAATGCATAGAGGGTTATTTTGTTCAGAAGCAGAGATCAAGCAGAGCATAACACAGTGAACAACAGAGTAAAGGTATATCAGATTATAAGATCATAAGAGATAGTGAAAATAGGAGATTTTTCATCAACATCAGAGTGCATATCGAAGGATCAATACTTGAGACTTTATAGTCATTGTATCAGGTGAAAATCTCTTAACAGAGTGGTTTTAGCAAGCCTTTATTTATCTCTTAATAGAGTGCTTACTTCATTGTAAGTTTAAATCCTTTAACAAGGTAGATTGTAATGATATGAAGCTTTTAACAGAGTAGACCTTCCACAGGGTAGATTACATTTTGTAATCAAACATTGTAACCTTAATAGGTACACTTTATTACTGCAGTAGTGGAGACTTTTGCGGGTGTCATCCCCACCCCAGTTTTACCTATTTGGGTTTCTGGGTTACCAAATTATTGTGTAATGTGTTATTTATTTCATGGTGTGGATGCTACCTGAGATTACATTAGATTCATTTATGTATGAATATGAATCAGTTTGTTTTAAGTGTTTATATTTGAAGATCTGATTCACCCCCCCTCTCAGTATCTTGCTTTCCCATTATTGTATTTCCAACAATTGGTATCAGAGCTGAGTTCTCTAAAAGGTTATAATCAGCTTGAGAATACAGATCTTGAAATGGAGATCTACAAGATGGGAAAAGTCATTGAGAATCAAAAGATTGATGTTCAGCTAGCACTACAACAGCTTGAGTCTGCAAGACAATAATTAAAGAAGTCCTTGGCTGCAAGGAAAGATCTGGCCAAGCAGATGAATGACACTCATTATCAGGAAGAGGACACTACAAATCTATTTTAGAATGGAGATTCTACTGAGAGAAATGCAACAATAGCAGATCTAATGGAAAAGAACAGTGCACTATGTGAAGAAGTCAAAAATTTGAAGAAAGAACAAGAAGCCCAATCAATAAGAATGTGTGAAGTTGTTGAACAGAAAAAGAAAGCCGAAGATGACAAGGCTATGGCAGAAGAAGACAAGAGAATGCTGACTACCAGACTTGATGAAAGAACACACGATGTACAAACTATGACAGTTAATCAAGTGGACATGGCAAATCAACTACTACTTGTAAATTAGGAGATCAACAGGAAAGACTTGGAGATTGTTAATCTTAGATCTGAGAACAATCAATTGAAAGATGAATTGAGATCTAAGAAAGAACTTAATAATAGAGTAAATGATCCAAGTGCAGCTATGAGATACTTTGAACAACTGGTGGAAGCATCAAGAAGACCTAAAGATTCTTCTGGATTAGGTCACACTGAACAACATACAACCACTAAAGATGGAGAATCATCTAAGATAGGTGAAAGAAAGAATGCAAAGACGAGAAACAAGAAACCTTTTTGTCACCACTGTGGAAAAACAGGTCATACAACAAACATATGCCGAAGCAAAAATGGTAAGTCCAATCCTAAAACCAACTTTAATGGTTATTGCTTTAACTGTAATAAGTATGGACACCGAGCACGTGAATGTAAGGCAAAGGCAAGCAAGACACCTAGACTCAATGGTAATTTCTATAATTGTCACAAATTTGGTCATAGAGCACAAGATTGCAGATCTAAAGGTAAACAACAATGGACATCAAAGGTATAAGAGAAATCACCAAGAAAAGGCAATACTCACAATTGGGATTACAATACATGGCATAGTTGTCATTACTGTGGTGAGTACAGACATGTTCCAGAAAACTGCACAAGGACACATTTCAAAGGTAAGTCCAAAAGTTGGATGAATGGAAGCTTAGTTTGTCACAGTTGTCTGAAAATTGGTCATACAAGGAAAGATTACAAAACGAGAGTACCTGCACCTACTGTTGAGCAAATTAGGGAATAGATGAACAAGACATGGGTTAAGAAATCTGAACCATGCAGCAGTGAAGCTAATGAAGCCGAGATCACCCAATCTAATGGATCAAGTGATCACATCATCTCCAACTAAGAGATAGAGGTATGTAAGGAACTGTATTTAAAATTCTTATCTTACATCAATTCCTAACATGAAATGTACAAAAATTTCATATTTTCATATGCTAAGATGCACCAGGACATATTTGAAGATAAAATATTGAGATGAGAAAATTGCACTACAGGTGCCGAGCATCTATCATGGACACTAAAGCTGAGTTCTTTAGTGAGTGCCAAGTTTTGTTGGCCGAGTAAAATTCTACGAAGGTCGAGTGTAGTGAGCCAAGTGGGATGCAAGTTGTGTTAAGGCTGAGGACAGCTGGATTGCACTAACTTAATGGACAAAACATTCAATGCTCACCTACCCTTACCCTTTCGTAGCTTAAAAAGGGATGAACAATTGACACTTCATTTTTACCTTGTGATTTTACTATTTACAGAGTGATTGAAGCAATTTACAGAATTGATCTTAACAAAGCTAGGAATGAAGATTTAATCAGTGTGCCGACGGAAATCTTGAAGTGAATAGTGAAAAAAGAACAATGCAAAGCATCACTTGCTGAGGTATTCTTTTTTCCATCCCTCAAACCCTAAATTTTAGAATTATGGCTGCAATTTCTTCTGCACCAGCTAAGAACATGGAGGCAGAACAAGAACAAATTTAGTTAATTAAGAGTGATGAATGTGAACCTCTCAACTTTTGAGCCATTCCTGAAAGTGCGATACAGAGTGATTTGATGGGAGCCCTCTCAGCCATTCCTCCCAAGGTATTTATGATTCATGATGTTCGATCATGCTATATGGTTAAAATTAGAGAAGTAGGAGATAATGAATTGAGGAAATCCTACAATAAACTGTGTGATAACAGAGTTCTGAAGGAAGAATTCAAACACTTAGCTGAAAAAGGGTTAACTTGTGCCCTAGATTTTCCCTAATGTTTTAAAGATGAATGGATCAAGGCTATCCTTAGCCAAGTTCATGACATGAGCATGTGGCTAGACAATGGACTAGTCAAGATCACCAAGGGTATGATTCATCAAGTGACTGGATATCCTATAGTGAATGGAAAGCGGACCGTGAGGGATAACAACAAAGAGGAAATTACATTGAACACTGGAGCAATACGGAATAATAGAGGTATGAATATCTCTATAATTACTGACCTAGAACTTGATTTTGGAGTAAGGGTAATTGCACACAAGTTATATCAGTCCAGCAGATTGGATAGTGTTGCCTGTACAATAGTTGATCAGGCATGGAAATTTGTGAAGAAGAACCACACATATGATCTTGCTGAGCTACAACAGACACAGTTAGCCAAGAACCTTGCATCAATCAGAAAGGCTAAGAGCTCATCATGTAAGTTTAGTTCTTTACTAGTTTGTATATTCTTCTACATTCAGGATACATTTCCTACTCTAGGAAATATTGTTTGGAAAAAGGATAGGCCCATTGCAGTTCAGATCAGTGAATGTATAAATAAACTAGGGAGCAATTTCAATAGCATTATGGGTAGCTATTTTGTATAATTCAAGAAGAAAATGAGATTAAGGACTAGGATTCCTAAGTCACTAGTGGAGAAACACTATGAGGAAATATGTTTTCTAGTTGACACAAATAACACTTATATCAAGGCAGTAACTCCTAGAATAACATGTTTGGATCCATTTCCATATGAGATCAATGTTGATGAAGCATCAGCCACCATCATTGTACTCCTAGCCGAGGAAATTGACACCACTGCAGAGAGATTTGAAAACTATGATGAAGCTAAGGCTAAGATATCTAGAAGTTTGAATGAAGGAACTATGGAGAGGAAAATAAAGAAGATAGTGAAAAATCTGAAGAAAATGGTTGGCTTGGGTAGTGATGAAGAACCTAAGGATGCACCTCTAGGTCTGTCCACTAGACAAGGTGAGGATATTTCTACTGAGGAGGAAGTCAGTGCATCAGAAGAAGTTACACAGAAGGCTAAGGGCAAAAAGCCATCAATTATTATTGTAACCAAGCCAAGCTGAGCCAAACCGAAGGTTACACCTCCTGTAACTAATCATCCAAGGACAAGAGAATCTACTGTCACTTCCCCAGTAGAAGTGCAAACAAAAGTGTATGGTAAGAGAAAAGTTGCAGAGAGTACTTCTGGTAAGGAAGCAAAGGTTGCTCCTAAGGCTGTGCTGAGTGAGCCAGCAAAGAGACCAAGAAGGAAATTAAATTTTAGACCAGATAGTGATGAGGAGTTGATAGAAACTGATGAAACCTCCAACATACCTACAACTTAGTTCAAGAAACCACCAAACATTGATGAGGTATGTGATACTTTAAGGAATTCAACAGGGTTAGCAACATTCAAGTTCATCAAATATGACAAGTTGAAAACAACAGATAGGCACAAAGAAGCACTCTTGGACATGATGAGCACCTTCAAATTGACTCCTACAGAGATAGGAAATCATGTGCCTGATGAAATATATGACTTTTTGTCAAGAAAATGGGAATTTTCACTTGCCACTGAGAGACAGATCCGAGAAGGAACATTAGCCAAAATAATTCTTGACTTAACCTCAAAACAAAGAGCCAAATTTATTGAGGAGTACAAGAATAGGTTTGTTCCCAAACTCAGAGGATATGTTGTTTTGAAGAATGATATAGAAGGTTTATTACAATAGAGTACAAGGATCTGGAAAGAGATTTTTGGACTGATCATTCCAAAAGACAAGAAATCTGGTGAAGGGTCATCCAAGCCAAAGGCACAAGAAGCTGAAGAAAAGACTACCCCTGAACCACAGATAGTCAAAGATCAAATTGCCACTAAACATGATAAGACTAAGGATGCATTAGATGCAACAAACACTGATGATCTAACTGCAGACAGTCCTATGGATTATATAGTTGATGATCCAAGCAATTTGAATGCCAAGGAACAACAGATGCCGAGTGGAAAAGCCACTGATTCGCCTATTAAGGAAATTGATACTGAAGAAGACAAGTCCACATCATCTGATGATAAAATTGAAGCTGACAGTACTCAACAAAGTGAAGGGCATTAGCAAGCAAAGGACCAAGAGGTAACTTCACAAGATCCACCTATTTTAGAAGTTGTGAAGACAATTTTAGATAGTGGAGTTGTAACAACAGAAGTTGTTGATAAGCCTAAAGAAGAAGAGGTTGCACACGTGTTGGTTGAGTTACCACACTCTGCATCATCCACTCCCATAGGTCCTAAAACTGGTGGTATGCCAAACCCACAAACTATATTGACATAATTGAAGGAGGCATTGGATACTGAAAGTGTCAAAGGGAAAGACATTATGTTGCCAAGCATAAATTCTCCAGAAATGAAGAAGAAGAAGATCTTGAAGAAGAAGTCACAGATTTTAGATGTAACATTAGATGAAGTCATTGTGATTCCACAGTGGGATCCCAATGAGTTATCTTTTGAATAAATTGGGACTCTTCAAGAGTTGCTTAAAAGGAAAAAAAGACAGGAAGAGATGAAGATAGAACAAAAGCAAAAGTAGGTGTTGCATGACATCAAAGACATATTTACAAGAGATTTTGACTTAGAGGATGAAACACCTCAAGCTCCAATCATAGATAAACTCATCACCATTGTACATAAAGTAACAGATGAGGACATTGACAACGATGAGAAGCTTCTGCAATGGTCCAGGAGAAGATTTGAGAGCAAAGTTCTAGAGAAGATCTCAGAAGAGATAGCAACAAAACAGGTTGAACTTTATGTTCTTGTAGAAACCTTAGAGAAAGTTACAACCAATGTTTATTCTTTGTATAGGAAATTATGTGATGTTGAATTTTTCACAAAGGATAATTTACAGCTTGTTGAGAAGCTACAGTTAGATTTGAGA
>MU226820.1:50878-69998 GCA_018584345.1 Thuja plicata
CTAATATCAAAGGGGGAGATTGTTAATCTCTAAGTTCTGTTGATGATTAGTGCCCAACACTTAGTCATTTCATTAGGTAGTTTTAGTTGGCTATCACTGTGGCTGAGCTAAAACTATGCAAGGCCGAGCAGTTTTCAGTTTGCCAAGTTACATTGCCGAGCCGAGTAAAAGACAGAGATGTTAAATGCCGAGTAGAGACAGTCAAGTGCCGAGCAGAAAAATTTTTGTATACTTGTCAGGAATGATACAGACTTAAAGGATAAGTGATCCGACCGACTGGTATAAGCTTTTTGGGCCGACTAATGTATGCATTTAATATTTTTATATGAATTTTGTTATGCATTTAATTGTTTTATCCTATGCATGATTCATTGTAAGCATTAATTGTAATACCATCATGGTATGGGTATTGGATCTTGATCGTTGATCTAGATCTCACTGTCAGATCTATATAGATATATTAGATTGCTTCAAAACCCTATTGTGTGTGTGTGTATGTGCAAGAAGCAGAAGAATAATTGTTGAAGTGATTGCATTTTGAAGTAAAATGCATAGAGGGTTATTTTGTTCAGAAGCAGAGATCAAGCAGAGCATAACACAGACAATAGAGTAAAGGTATATCAGATTATAAGATCAGAAGAGATGCTGAAAAGAGGAGATTTGTCATCAGCATCAGAGTGCATATTGAAGGATCAATACTTGAGACTTTCTAATCATTGTATCAGGTGAAAATATCTTAACAGAGTGGTTTTAGCAAGCCTTTATTTATCTCTTAACATAGTGCTTACTTCATTGTAAGTTTAAATCCTTTAACAAGGTAGATTGTAATGATCTGAAGCTTTTAACAGAGAAGACCTTTCACAGGGTAGATTACATTTTGTAATCAAACATTGTAACCTTAATAGGTACACTTTATTACTGCAGTAGTGGAGACTTTTGTGGGTGTCATCCCCACCCCAATTTTACCTATTTGGGTTTCTGGGTTACCAAATTATTGTGTAATGTGTTATTTATTTCATGGTGTGGATGCTATCTGAGATTACATTAGATTCATTTATGTATGAATGTGAATCAATTTGTTTTAAGTGTTTATATTTGAAGATCTAATTCACCCCCCCCTCTCAGTATCTTACTTTCCCATTATTGTATTTCCAACAATTTTGCCTCTGGTTTTAAGGTTTAGGTTTTTAGGTCTTTAGGCTTTCAAGAATTAAAGATGGATACACCAATCCGTTTGAGATGCACATGCCCAGATGACCAGAGGTCCTTTTTGGGCAATGTCTCAGAAGAAATCCTCACTTCCGTTTGTAGGGAGGTTGGTGGCGACACTTTTATAAATTATGTTGTGTTGATGTTATTGGGTAGAGAGTTCCTTAAGAATGTTGATAGATACCACGTCTACACGGACATTACGTCCTGGTTTTTCTCGTCTCTCCTCAACCTTGGAGGACAGAAGGTGGATATGCTGATGCTGTTGAGGAAGGTTTTTATAGAGAAATTCTTGAAGGATGATGTCAATGTTGCTATTTTTGCAGAATTAGGGGTGGGGATCCCTTAGCTAAGAGATATACACAAGCTTTTGGTGCCAGGCACAAATGTGGCTGGACAACCCTTTCTGTTGAACCTCAATGACGAGAAACTAATGCGACACAAAAAATAGGCACGACTTGGGAGGGATTTTCTCTAGAAATGGTTTTACCTTGATGAATTCGATGAGTCGGACTACACATGGCTTGATGAATTCTCAGAGATTATCCTCTCTGGAAAATTCTACTCAGACGAAAGGGAAGATGAAGATCCCTGATTCCCTAGTTTACCCATTCCTGTTACCCTAGTCTTTTGACAATGGACATGCAAAGTTTCACTTTTTTTATACCGATAAGAAGTTGCCTAGTAGGTTTCTATTTTTACTGTACGATGTAATTTTATGAAAAAAAAATAATAAAATTTTTCCAAGTTCATTTCATTTTTCTTTTTATGGGTACAAAAAATGATTCTTAGACTTCTCTATGATTACAATATTTTAATTAGTTGCTTTACCAGTGTATTAGACATTTAAGTATATGCTTAAGCGATGGATTAGTACTTCCATTTTTAAATCTGAAGACTCATTTTTAAATCTGAAGACTAAGATTCTAAATTTTTAAAACGATTAAGTTTCTATTTTTAATTTGCCAATGTGTCATATCGATGTGTGATTATAAGAGAGAAATAATTAAATTAAAATCTAAATCAGACTGCACTGTAAAACTAAACATTTATTAAATGTAATAACTAATAAGCTGAAGTTGTAATTTAAAATGATTAAGTGACACTCACACATGTCCTAGTGAAATCAAATGACAAGCCAAAAGTTAATGAGACCCGCGATAGTGCGACAGTTCCAGCGACCGTTGGATGAGCATAGATCAACGACATGTGATGTATTTCGGGCCAAAAGGGAAAAGAAACCCCATTTTCGCAAACCTATTCTGAAATAATGTAAATGAACTCAAAATCACAGAGACATAGAATAAGTATCACTTACCTTTGCCTCAAATTAAAATGCAACAATGCAGTCGTGACTCGCCAATGCAGTATATAGTTGCACTCAATAGTCTGAAACTTCTGAAACTTTGCTATCGATCAAATATAGAGATGTCATAGAGATATTAGAATTTTTTTATACTAATCCTTATTTGGAAAATTTGGCGGGAGGTATTAGGTATACAAATATTTGGAAAAGCCCGCGTAATTATAACATATCTTTTGTTATTTTTGAGGCGATTATGGGTCGTCCAATACCTTCGCATGATTAATAAAGTTGGCTAAATTACGTCGGTTAGAGACATGCATCTGTAAAATTCCAGGCGAATATAGGTCATCAATTTGGGGTTGCTTAGAAATTATAGGCGAATGTTTTAAATTTATGGGTGCAAAAATTTATATTCCATTAGCGATAATGTGTAAGAAATGGAAAAATTAAATAAATCGATGGGCGATGGGCCCAGGCTTTGGAACCAATATTAATAAATGTCAGGTGATAGGGTCAATCCAATATGTAAAAAAATTCACCAATTCTGGGTTCGCCGACATGTGACATTCACCAAATAGAGAATAATCGCCACTAAAGTTTTTGTTGGGTGAGTCCAAAAGGTGTATTTAACCTTCACATTTGGGCAGTGTGCCTGGGCAGTGAACCTTTTGTTTCTCTTGACTCCTAACAGGGTCTTTCCTTTAACAGGGACTGTGTAATATAATAATAATCAGATCCTAATAGGGATAAATCTCCTAACAAGGATACAAAAATTCCAGTGCATTATTGTGGGTGCTAATTCCCATCATAGCTTATTCCTTAACAGGGTTTCCTCGACAACAATTTCTTGTGTTATGGTGTTACATTTGTTGTGTTCATATTTTCAATGAGTAATTAGTTTATAAAGTTTAAATTTCTTGTTATTTGGCTCACAACTAATTCACCCCCCTCTCAGTTGTGTTGGTGGACTATTATTGCTAACAATTAGTATCATAACTTGTGGTCCTTTGAGAGAAATCTTAATAGCTTGAGGTGATCCTGAAGATGGAGTACTATAGGAAGGATAGTCCAAAATTTGATCCTCAAAATTTTGACAGTTGGAAGAACAAGATGAGAAATCACCTACTCTACTTAGGGATTGACTATTATATGATTACTAAGAAGGATGAACAGATCAAGATTGAAGATGAATTAGAAACTGCAGATGCAGATGAAAAAAAATTATTTAGTTGTAATATGGTCACAAGAAAAGAATTGACCAATGCACTCTCTGAGGGTGAATTCACAGAGGTTAAAGACGTAGATTTTATACACAATATCTAGACAAGAGTGGAGTCACTATATGAAGGAGATAAGTTTACTAAGCAAGCGAAGTTGCAAAATTGGAAGACTAAGATGAAAATTTTAAGAATGCAAGATGATGAGAATGTCAGAGCATGTGTATAGAGGGTTACAAAGGTTGTTACAAGGTTAGAAAATCAAGAGGCACATGCACTAAAGAAGAAGTGATTGCAAATATTCTTAGATCTTTGACACACATCTACAAAAATAAAGTGCAAGTGATAGAAGAGATCATACCTTTGTCAGCAAACTTCAATAAAGAGGTATTAATTTCTAAGTTGACCATATTTGAGGCCAAAAAGCTGGGAGATACATTACTTAAGGTGGAATATGCATTCAAAGTGACTCTGCATAATGATAAAAAGGATTTATCAAGTCTTGCGAGCACCAACAAAGATAACAGGTATAAAGATCTTGGTGAATATGTTGAGGATTGAGCAAAGATAGTAGAAGGGGAAAGAAAACTAGATGAACTTGTGGCTTTGATTGCAAAAAGAGAAAAGAGAGGTAAGGGTAAATTTGAAGGAAAGTTACCCCTAAAGTGTTTTTGATGTAATAAGATTGGTCATTTTGCATCTATATGTCCTACAAGGGTTCCTAAGCATAAACCTAAGTTTCATAGACCAGATTATTCTAAGGATAAGGAATGTTACTATGCTATTGAAGGTGTATTTGATGATGATATTATGGATTATGATGAAATTGGATTTATTGTTATTAAAGTTGATGAGCCTATTCATGAAGAAAGGGCCTTGGTTTCTCATGTTGAAAATAAATGTGAATGGGTCATAGACAATTCTTGTTCACATCATATGACTGGTGATAAAAGAAATTTTTTCCAACTAAATAAATATGATGGTGGTGTAGTAAGATTTGGTGATAAAACTCCAAAATTGATCATTGGAGTAGGTTCAATTACTCTTGATGGTAAAACTAATACTGAAAATGTATTGCTTGTTGATGGACTTAAGCACAACTTGTTGAGTGTTGGAAAGATTGTAGACAAGGGATATCATTTAATGTTCAATGATGGAAAATGTACTATCAAAATTCAATCAGGAGAGTTGATTGCATCAGGTACAAATTCAAAAGGTAATGTGTTTGAATTGAATACTACAAAGGCTACTTGTTTTGTTGCGAAGGTTGATGACAGTCTGTTATGGAATAGAAGGTTTTTCTCATATAAATTTTGATAACATTTTGAAAGCATGTATAAAAATGCAGTCAAAGATTTACCAAAAATTGGGAAGTCCTCTAACACCATATGTAGAGAGTGTGTGATGGGGAAACAAACTAGGAGCAATTTTTAGAGAAAATCTCACTTAGCAAAGGGGAATTTGGATCTAGTACATACAGATCTCTGTGGTCCTACAAGAACAATATCTTACTATGGAGAAAGGTATTTTATACTCTTTATTGATGATTATTCTAGGATGATGTAGGTTGCATTTCTTAAAGAGAAGTCTAAATATTTTGATAAGTTTAAGATTTTCAAAGAAAAAGTTGAGAATGAATCAGGTCTGAAGATAAAATGTTTGAGGTTAGATAGAGGTGGAGAGTTTACATCATATATGTTTAATAGCTACTACAAAGAGCATGGAATATATAGAAAAACATCATCTCCTAGGATACCACAACAAAATGGGATTGCAGAGCGAAGAAAAAAAAAAATATAAGATGCTTCCAAGACTATTTTACTTGAAGGGAATGTGTCTCATGTGCATTGGAGAGAATATTTTTGTACTGCATTCTACAGTTTAAACAAAATTTAGATCAAAGAAGGTACTAATAAGACACCTTATAAACTTTGGTTTAATCATGCTCCTATTATGAAATACTTCATAATATTTGGTATCAAATGTTATATCAAAATGGATGATGAGAGAGGAAAAATTGATGCTAGAAGTGATGATTGTATTTTCCATGGTTATTCCACTAAGATCAAGGCCTACAAATTTTTCAATCTAAGATTGAGGAAGATAGTTGAAAGTGCTAATGTGAGAATTGATGAGAGGTTTCAAATTCAGGAAAAGAATGTATGATTGTAATAAAATTACAGAGAATATGGAGACAAATAAAAGTCAAGAGGAAACTCTTGAGGTTATTAATGAAATTTAGGTATGCTTGAATGATGTTTCTAAGACTCTAAAGACACCAAGGTATGTCAAGAAAAACCATCCTAAAAATCAAATTATTGGTGAAGTAAATAAAGGAATGATGACAAGGTCTAGAATGAGAAATGAGATTTTTTTGATTTCACAAGTAGAACCAAAAACTATTAATGGGGTGTGTAGAGATGAATCTCAGATTAAAGCAATGTAGGAAGAATTGGATCGATTAGAGAAAAAAAACACTTAGGAATTGGTTCCTAGACCTAAGGACAAGGATGTTATAGGGACTAAATGGGTTTTTAGAAACAAAATGAATGAAGAAGGTATGTAAGTAAGGAATAAGGCTAGACTGGTTTGTAAAGGATACTCACAACAAGAAGGTGTAGACTTTGAAGAAACATTTTCTCCTATTGCAAGATTAGAAGCAATAAGGACGTTCCTTTCTTATGCAACACACAAAAACTTTAAGGTATATCTGATGGATGTGAAATCTGCATTCCTGAATGGAGATCTAGAGGAAGAAATCTACATTGAGTAGCCTGATGGCTTTCCATTGACATATGATCAAGACATGGTTTTCAAGTTGAAAAGGGAATTATATGGACTCAAACAAGTACCTAGAGCATGGTATTCTTGGTTGGACAGGTATATACTACATCTTGGTTTTAGAAAGGTAGTGCTGACTATAATTTGTAGTTGAGAACTAGTGAAGATGAAATAATTATTGTTGAAGTATTTGTATATGATATTATTTTTGGTGAAAATCATGGAATGAGCAAGAAGTTTTCTGAAGAAATGAAAAATGAATTTGAAATTTCTATGATTGGTGAAATGAAGTTCTTTCTTGGTTTGCAAATTACTCAAGACAAAACATGGTATTTTCATCTCTCAAACCAAGTATCTTAAGGAATTGTTGAAGAAGTTTTGAATGGAAGATTGTAAACCTATTGCAACACCTATGGTTACTGGTTGCAAGCTTAGTACTACTAATGAATCTCAAATTGTTTTTTTAGACAAAATAAAGATCCATGATTGGAGGTTTACCATATCTAACTCACACTAGACCATAAATTGCTAATGCAGTTGGAATTTTTGCAAGGTTTCAAGAAGATCCTAAAGAGACTCATATTTATATAGTTAAGAGGATATTTAGATATATGAAAGGAACACGTGAATATGGCTTATGGTATGAAAAGTCTGGTAATTTTACTTTGCATGCTTATACTGATATTGATAAGGCAGAAAGTGTTGACAATAGAAAGAGAACAAGTGGTGATGAATTTTTCCTTGGAAAGAGGTTGGTTTCATTGTTAAGTAAGAAGCGGGATTGTATAGCTCAATCTACTGGAAAATCAGAGTATGTTGTTGTTGCTATAAATTGTACACAGATTGTGTGGATGAAGAAGATGTTGAAGGATATTGGGATAATTTGAAGAACCAGTGGTTATACATTGTGATAATAAAAGCATAGTGAAAATTTCAAATAATCCTATTATGCATTCAAAAACCAAACACATTTCAATAAAATGTCACTTTTTGAGAGACAAGGTTGCAGAAAAGGAAGTCAGATTAGATTACATCAGTACAAAGGAGAAAATAGTATATATATTCACAAAACATTTTCCAAAAGATTCCTTTGAGTATCTCATAGGTATTATTTTGGTGGGAACCCCTCCTTGTGAGAACTAAATTATGCATAAATGCATCAGTCCAATAGCTATCAGAGCTATATCAATCACTTCACTTGGTACTTGGATGCACTCCTCAGGGGAAGTGATTGCATAACATATCAAAACATATTTGGGTGATCAAGCACCTAGTTGTTGAAGGCATGAATATTTGAAAAAGATACACCTTGCAGAGGTGGGATGGTTAGAGAAGGAAGATAGATATGACACCCTTTTCCATTGATGTCAAAGGGGGAGTAATAGAAGTAAAAAATCCCAACTATTTTACGGGGAGCTGTGAAGAGGATATTGTTTGGGTTGATGAATTTTCTCATATGTTGCCATCAATTCCAAAGGGGGAGATTTTTAGAATTGTTTCTATAAGAGGTGTTTAAATTCATGTTTTTTCATTGATGTCAACATACATTTCAAGTTGAAGTCTCAAACAAACTAGTTATCATTGGTACATGGAAGACTAACAGAAGTGTGCAAACATTGTACGAGATTTCAAAGCATGTGAGCATGGAGATGTATATAGGTATGAGAAGTGATCTTATATCTAAGGTCACTTGGCTTCATCTTACTATTGGCATAAGTTAAAGTTGTTTTGGTGAAGACAGGGTACATAATAGTGACAAAGAATTGTGAAAGAGTTGGTCTCTAAGTTTTGGAGATAACATGGATGTGAACACAAGTTATGATTTGAGAGCTTAAGGAATGGTAGAAGAAATTTTGGAGAATGTTACTTGTGATTTTTGGGTCATTGTGTTCTTGGTAACGTTAGATGAAGAATGTGATCTTGTGAAGATCTATTTGTGGTCGACTACATCGATAAAATGTGTTTAGAGGATGGAGAGTGTGGATTATGGATCTTCAAGTATAATTGATGAGTTTTAAGTGATGTTTACTTGTGTAAGATATCGTGCGTATCTTACCAAGGGTCTATATAATTATTTGTACATTGGGAAGTCTTAACAGACCGACCTAATTTTTTATTGTAAACTTGTATAAAGAAGAGTTGCTTCTTGGTGAGGAAGTGTAGTTGTAGAATGTGAAAGATGCGAGCTTGTATTTGTGAAGTTTGCTGGATGTAGAGAAAAGGTAGTGATTATGATGAAATTCATTGGAACTATTTAAGAAACACAAGTTTCTATCAGTCAATTCACTTGTTATTGTTACTCCTATATCTATATTTTGGACAGTGAGTCCAGAAGGTAGATTTAACCTTCATATTTGGGCAGTGTGCCTAGGTAGTGAGCCTTCTATTTCTATTGACTCCTAAAAACTTTTGTCCTTTAATAGGGACTTTGTATTGTATGTAATAATCAGCTCGTAACAAGGATACAATACTTTAAGTGCATTATTTGTTGGTGTTAGTTCCCACTAGGGTTTTTCCCCTAATAGGATTTCCTCAACAACAATTTATTATTTTATGGTGTTACATTTGATGTGTTCAGATTTGCATTGAGTAATTAATTTATGAAGTTTAAAGTTTAATTGATTTAGATCACAACTGATTCACCCCCTTTCAGTTGTGTTGGTGGACTATTATTGCTAAGAAAAACTTCCTTTAGGTGTTTGATCCCTCAACATGACTTATTACATGTTGTTATTTCAATGACTTTTAATGAATTTTTGACTTTTCCCTTTACCATGCTTCAAAAATATTCTTCTATTACATGATTATGGTCTCTGAAGACCTTGTGGAATATAAAACATTTGATCAAACACCTATTCTATCCATTAGACCCACTACATGGCCTATTAAGCCTTACTTGCCTATTATGACAATTTGGTCACAATAAACCCAATATGACTTCAAATGGCTCTATTGGCCAAATTACATCAAATAATGGTCATTATAGGAAAATTAAAATATCCATGTCATAAGGTTGTTTATTTCATGATTTCCTTTTGGGTTTTTGTATTAATTCAAATCTATTGCATAAACATACTTGATTGCATTCAAAGAAGAATTTGCATTTCCAAGGTATGATATACTTCATTTTCTAGATCTAGCCTTTGCTACATGACAACACACTTTTATAGATCTAGCCTTTGCTACATGATAACACAAATATTTGGTAACCCAGAAACCCTTGAAAGGTAAAACTGGGGTGGGGATGAAACCCACAAATCTTCACTACTATAGTAACAAAGTGTGCCTGTTAGGGCTACAAAATTTGATCACTTTTGATGATCTACCATATGAGGGATCTTCCCTATTAATAGCTTACAAACTTATACAATCTACCTTGATTAAATGATTTAAACTTACAACTAAGTAAGCACCCTATTAAAAGATTTACAAAGTCCAGTTATGACCCCTCTATTAAGAGATTTACCCTGATTCACTTGCTATAATGTATTAGTATCTGATCCTTTGGTCTACACTTCAAATGCTGATAATAGATATCCTCTTTCCAACTCTTAACTAATCTTAAAATCTAGTATATCTCTTTTATGTCCTTCACTGCTCTGCTCGGTCACTTTGCTTGGTCTATGCTTCAGATATGTAAAACTCCACTTTACATGCATACACACCCGATCTCTTCTCTTCACATACACATTACACACAGACATATAGATTAGGGTTTGAAGCATTCCATATATACATAACTGATGAAGCATCCAGATCAAGATCAACGATCTAGATTCATCACTTTTTCCGCTTAAGCATCCCTAATTTTGATTGGTTGCATTGCTTTCATAGGGATTAATGATCTCAGAGATAATATGTAATTAATGCATTAAATATCTTCAAAAATATTTAAATGATACATAGAAGTCAGAAAAAATGGTTTACCTAAGTGTTTGTGTCATTCCAAATACATATATCAAAATTGTCTCACTCGGCATATGTAAACTTTGATGCTCGGTCAAAACTATCACTTGACACTGACTGTCTATGAAACTCGGAAATCATTCTGCTCATCAAATACTAAGTACTCAGCGATCACTAACTTTCTCAACAGTAACTACTGCTTGGTCAATACATAATATTTACACAAGTCATTTACATTGCTCGACCTTAGTGAGATGGCTTGGTCACAGTAATGACTGACTAACCTACCTTGATTATGACTAAGTGTGTGACACTAATAGACAAAATAACTTGGAGATCAATAATCTCCCCCTTTAACATTAGTGTCAAATTTTTTTTATCATAACCCTTCAGTCCCTTAACAAAAATAGTACTCAAGTATACCAAAAACTCCCCCTAAGAATATGACTCATTCTTCATAAAGAATTCACCACATATACACCATAATATTAAGTACACATCTCCAAAAATAACAAAATAGTATGTTATACCTTTCTCCTCATATCACTCTATTATTACCCTTGTCTGTAAATTTCTCCTTTATCTGCATCTGTTTCATCTCCCCCTTGTTTACATCTTATTGCATTTCCCCTTGTTTTTGTCACTCTTTTCTGTTAAGGTTGTAGGGGTCAGATCATACTTGTACAAAAATGGTTTGTGAATCTATAGGATCATCACCAATGCAATATCCCAACTAGATCTCATAGACTCAAAAACCTATAACTTAATCTCTAGCTCATATACTAGATCAATCAAACTCTTTGCAATATTTAGAGGTGGTTCTCTCTGTGCTAATTCTTTGGCAGCTGACAACTCTCTTTGCATGACCTCCAAATGAGGTATCAACATAGTTTGAATAGACATCAATTTAGCCCTTATTCTACCATCATTAGCCATGAACTCATATAATCTCCCTTGGGCATGTGTCAACCTGGTAAAATGAATAGAGCTGGCATTTGCATCCATGCTCAATGAATGTCATGTTGACTTCAAGTCTAATTGTAGCTTCTCAATAAGTTTTTGATTCTCCTTTGTAAAGAATTTGACATCACGTAGTTGTTTATACAAAGAAAGAACATTTTCTACAACTTCTAAGTTACTTACCTTATCAGAAAGTGCAACCTATTTTACAGTAAGTTCTTTTGAAACTTTCTCAAGAACTTTGGCCTCAAACTTTCTTTCAGACCATTGAACGAGCTTCTCATTAGCATCAATATCATCATTTTTCACCTTTTGAACAATATGAACCAATTGATCTAAGGTAGAGGTTTTCTTATTTATATCCAGAAGCTCAAATGCATCAACAAATATACCTTTGATATCATGTAATACCTGCTAATGTTGATGCTCTCTTCTCATTTTCTCTTGTTTTCTCTTTATTTTCAATAAAATCTACAAAATTTGCACTTGTTCATAAGATAAGTTATCAATGTCCCATTTATGAATCATGATAACTTCATCAAGTGTCACGTGTGTTCTTAGAAACCTATCCTTTTTCTTATATGACTTCTTCTTCTTAGTCTCTGGTGAGCTTCTACTTGGTTTTTTCTCTACTTGCAATGTGCTGGTGTCACCACTGATTGAAACTAACTCCTTCTGAGTAAAGATTACCTTTTGTTCAGATGTATCAACAATCTTAGTTTTTGTAAGTGGTAGCTTTATCAATGCTTGAATTGCCTCTTACTCTATAGGATCCTTATTCTCATCTTCTTCTTAAACTCAACAAAATAGTTTCCCATGATATTATCAAAATTCTCTCCTATCTGCTATATAAACTCATTAATCTGTTGTATCAATGGTCGGTCCTAACTCCATACTACATCTCCTATAGTAGGAAAAGTATTCTGAACATAGAAAAATAAATAGACTATCATGGATCCAAACTTACACAGAATTATTTTCCTTCTTGATTGATGATAGGTTCTCAGCAAGTTGAGTCATCTATAGCTTGGAAAGATCATATATATGATCCTTTTTCACTATCTTTCATTCTTGATCAACCACAATGCAAGGAAAACTATCCAATCTTCTTGATTGATAAAACTTATGTGAAATCACTCTAACTGTAAAGTCAATCTCAGGATTTGTGATCATAGAAATTGTTGTTGGAATTAATGGGAAGTGTGTACTGAGAGGGGAGGGGTGAATCAATACCTCTAAAACTTTTATCTCTTTTATCCTTTAAGCCTTATGTAATCAATTGATTTATCCAACCATCTGTTCTATACTATCTTGATATAAGATATATCAATTCTTTAACTTAATCAAACATGTGAACATTCATAGAAACATTCATGAAAGTAATTGACACATAACACAAGATATGATAAAGTAGAAAACTCATGTTAGGAAGTAAAAACTATGGTGGGGATGACACCCACAAATTCTTCACTATCTTCAGATTGGAAGGGGCTGGTTAAGGCTTACAAATTGATCACTTTTGATGATCTACCCTGTTAGGAGTATCTATGAAGGCCTGTTAAATTCTAATTTGTTAAGAGCTTTAGAAATACTATTTAGTGTGCACTTGGTTAAGAGATTTACAATTGGATTGTTAAATCCACCTTCCTTAAGAGGATTTTTACACTTTGCTTCACTTGTTAGAATGTAAAAAAATTACACTTTGACCTGAGTGTATGCAATCTCCTATTGCTGATTACAGATCCATTCAAGATTACATGTATAAGTGTATCACCTAATGTGATTGAATAATACCTTTGTTTCTCGGTAGCCTTTGTTCTTGGTTCTTGATAACCAAATTCACCTTTTGTTATTCTGGTTCTTGAAACTCTCAGTATGATCCATAGATGTGCTCGTAGGCTACATTCATCCTCTCATCCATAATAGTGAATGATTAGAACATCTATTTATAAGATAGATTGACCTAATTAAGTTTCACGAAAAACAATATTAACTCTATGATCATAGGTTTACAACTTGACCTTGATCTTTTAGTCTATGTGTTTTAAATCAGTTAGACTGATTAAAACACTTACAATAATGTTTCTTGTCCCTTAAGTAATGGTTTTAAAACAAATCAAGACTCTATAAATAGAATATGAATGTTTTATCTGAAGTGGAAGTCAAATCCACTTTTTGCGAGATGTAACTAAATTTCGGTGTCTGATGCTCGGTCTACATAGAAATCAGTTTACCTGTCTTTCAGTGATCCTTTGATTGACCTGTCCGTTGGGTTCCCTTGCTCTGTTAGGTTCCTCTGTTTTTGCTCTTTCGGTGTTTCTTGATATTTGCTTATCGGGTTGTTCCTGTCGGGTTCCTCTTAGCACTTTCATTTTTTCTTTGCATTGTGTCTTCAGTTTACCCTTTGAATTGTTCTGTCAGTTTTCTCTTATACTGTCTTTCGGTGTATGATTACCAAAAGTTTTCTTTGCATACTAATGGCAAAATAATGTCATCAATCTCCCCCTTTGACATTAGTATCAAAAACAAATATGTGCAAAATAATAACAAAATGTTTAGTGTGCACACCATATATATTCCTTAGTCATTTCATGACTCCCCCTATGCATATGTCGATATAGTATAAGTGTATGTACATGATACTTTGTTCTTTTTCACCTTGTGCTGTATATGTCATATCATATCATTATAATCCCATTTTTTTGTTCTTTTTCTATACTTTATAGTTTCCCATCTGTACATATCATTGTTTTCCCCCTTTTTTATATTAAGGAAAAGGTGTATACATATAGCTTATCAAAAATAGGAGAGTGTGAGGACTTCATGTCCTCCATCATCTTCTCCCATTTTTCCTTTAGGTTGTCTAGATCAATGTGCTCGAGTGTGATTCTTGCATGCATATCATAGATGTTGTCTGCTACAGACATCTTGGGGGTGGCTATCAATTGCCTTGCTAAACTAATATGTTGTTGAAGCAGTGTAAGACTTGGTAGAATTTGATCTCGGAGGTCGATAACCTCTTCCCTAAATTGTGTTTATTCTTCCCACAGTTCCTGTCTTAACCTTTTTGTCTCAACAATTTTCTCATAATGCAACTTTATTGCATTGTCATCAGTGGTTAAGCCTTTAACACTTATAGCTAGATCAGAATCTAACTTTTCTATTTTATCACAATGCTCCTTAGTGAACTTGTCAAGTGTGCTCAATTTTTGTATCAAGTAAATAGCTTCAACAATTATTGGATCTAATTCACTTACTAATTCTAAAAGCTTTACCTTGTTTTCTGCCACTTCTTGGCTGATATTTTCAATACATTTGTGCTGATATTTTTTCTCTTCTCTCTCTGCAATTGCCTTTTCTGCATCAATGTTCTACGTTGTGATGGCCTCGGTGAGAATGGCTAGTTGATCAAGGATAGGTTTATTGTGATCAACATCAATATTGGGTACAAACTAATTCAAGATGTCCCTAGTTTTCTCTAGTACCATGGAGTCTCTGTGCTCCTTTCTTAGCTTCTCACGTAGTGCCTTCCTTTAGCATATTTTACCGTACTCTTTTAGTGCTTCATAGTCTAGTGTAGTTGGGTCACATTTGGGTATCTCAATTATCTCATCTAGAGTGAATTCCAACTTAGTATTTTTTATTTTCTTCTTCCTCTTCTGAGTTTCACTTGAATGTAGAACCATAGCCAACTTCTCAACTTTGTCTGTTCTACTGGATGAAGTGATTTGGGGTGTTTCTTGTTTTTTTTGTTGTGTCTCAGTGTCAGCCTGTTGGTTTTGAGTGGACGTTTCTATTGACGAGACTTTGTGACTGGGTCCACCAACAAAGGTAAGTTGTCACCGGGTACTGAGGTACCGGCCAACTTTGCCTGTAAAGGTTGTCCAGGGAAATGAGATTCCCCAGGCCTCAAAGCATGTGAGAGTCAGGTATCGACAGTGCGGGGCTCAGTTGGGAAATGTGACTATTTTGTTTGAGGGGGATAGCTGGTTATCTTAACTTGTCTTCTCTGGGGATTCAAGTGAGTGGGGTTTCCTGCAAGCGCACATTTACTTAACAAATAAACATAAAAAGATATTGCAGAGTTAGAAGTATTTCATCTACCTATAGTTACACTAAACATTCAAAACATCAACAATGCTCTAACATGCTACACTAAATACTAAAGAAATATAGAACCATCAGCTCATATTTAATCAATAGCGGAGGAAAAGGAGGTCGTTAATCTACTTGAAGTATTAGAGCAAAGGACATAAAGAACACAAAGCATAAAATACCGTTAACCAGAGATCAGAATGCCAACAACTTCATTGATAGAACTCTTCCTTCTTCATTAACATATCTTCCAGCAAGCACTGGTGTGTGTTACAATGGTGGCTCCAAGAGAGCATTTAACTACTGAAATCTTAGAAACCATGGAGCATTGAGCTCTGCAACTAAGAACTGAGAAAACTAAATTGCTATTAACTATGGACTGCAAAATCAACAATTTTTCCAACCCTTGGAATGAGGTCAGACTTATTATTTATACACATCATTTGACCTAAAACTTAGCCTAACTTATTTTACACTTTACAATATAATACTATTTCTGGTGGCCGGTACTACCTGCACCACGCTACAAAAGACCTCGAGACAGAAAAGGTCTGACATGTCAGAAGAATAAGATAAGAAGGGAGGAGTGGAAGAATTGGCCTCGAGAAGAGAGTCAGGAAGAGAAAGAAGAAATCTGATCCCCCAAGTATCAAGGCTACATGCCTCATAAATGGGATGGTGACTCACTATCTCTGATGCACTAGGTGTAAAGCTGAAGTAGCGCCTTGCGAAGACCATCTATCAGAACCTTCTTGTCAAGCCGACGTGCCTTGTTATGGTTACCTACCTTCTGACACAGGTCACTTGAAGAATACAAAAATGTGACCAGTCGACCTTGGGAGCTGGGACACAGGTCACTTGAAGAATACAAAAATGTGGGATCTGGAATTTTGGGGTCCGGGAACTTACGTTCTGAAAGAATGAATGAATACAAAAATACATCTCCTGACAAGATTCTCCGGACTCCGAAGAACTTTATTGCTCCTTATGATTTTTCCCAAGCCTCCAACACTTGGCCTATGCTTTCTTCATCTACATCTCTGATGCTATCCCACCGATTGCGGATAGCCTCCAATGCTTCCTGAACATCTTCTGCCCCATTCCAAAATTCATCCACCATCTTGATGACATCATGTGATCGGATCATTATTTTGGATAACCTGGATAACCTACCCTAGTCAAAATCTCCAGCAAGTGGATACAAGGACTCCATCCGCTCATCAAACTTGCTGAGGACATAGTCCTCCAGGGTACACGTTCTAGTGGTGAAGGGATCGACCTGTGATATTCTAGCCACGAATGCTTGAAATAAACCCAAGGGGTATTGGGCCGCTGTCACCTTCTCTTTCAAGGCCTTAACCAGTTCCTTGCACACCTTAGTCCTGAGGACAAGTCTGGAGTACTGGGCTTGGAGGGAATCATATGATTCATCTCCCAAAATCTTCGCCTCTGTGGTGACTTCTTCCCCTATGTTGTGGATTTCTTCTAGCCCGACCTTCCATTTTTCATACTTCGCTAAATCTTGCTCCCATACGAGAGTGGAGCCCTTTGCCTAGCTAATAAGAGAATCAGCTCAATAAAGGTCCAGGAGGGATGTTTCTAGAAATTATCTCATAGCGGTCACTTGCTCAGTGGCCCACCCATCTACAGCTTGTGCCTTCTTCTTCATAGCCTGCAGAGAATCCACATCGCCCTACACAAGCGGTAATCTATAGGAAGGGGTTATGGGGTGGACCTCAGACAAAGGCTATGAAAGTTCTGCCAGAAGTGCAAGGAGATTGGAATTTGTCTCTCTTTCCTCCTTCAGCTTCTGGCCTTGCTTGATGTATCTAGCCTCTATCACCTTCGTGGCTTCTTTCAGTAAATCTAGCTCACCCTATTTGTCTCTCCTCCCCAATGCTACTTTTGTTATGTTGTAATCCTCGGGCCTTACGACTGCTGCCTCTGCATCTAGTGGGGGTGTTGCGATGGTCGCAACTATGCTACCTATTAGACTAGTTTGGAGAGTATGGATGATCCGTGCCTTCTTGGGATTTTTAGCCTCTGCATTCCTGGCCATCATCTCAGACAATGAGAGTGTAGTTCCTAATTTCGCCGCCGGGGTCTTTCTTTTCTTTGATTTGACCAGCCATTGGGGCAGCTAGGGCAGCTTTACTATTAGGAACTATTCATTGGGATTCCTTTCAGAATCTGGTGGCATGTTTCTAGATTGTACATTATATTCGGGCTCTTTCTCCTGTTCTAGTTCTTTTTCTTGTTCTTGTTCTCTTTCTTTTTCCTATTCTCTGAAACCTTTAATGTTTTCCGCCATACTAGCATCTTCTGTCGTACTATCCAAAACCTTTTCTCTGGTTTCAATATCATCTGTATTTTTAGGGACCTCCTCGTCCCTCCTGATGTTAGTTGATTCTACATTTTCATTACCCAGGGCCTCTTGATCAATCTGTTGTTGTTGCTCTTGGGCCTCATCGACCTCATCTATTGGAACATTCTCCTCCACCGGAACATTCTCTGGAGGTGGGTGAGGTCTCTAGCCTAAATTTAACAAGGCGGCTGCCCTTACTACCTCACCAAATGTGCTCCGGGGCACTTGATCACCCGTAGTAACCAAAGGTGTTTGGAGCATGATGGTTGAAGGTACAATTGATCCTATGGGTTTGGGTTCCCCGACCATCAATTTCTCATCTGTGTGTTGCCTTGGTGTATCTTTGGTCTCCTAGACTGATATCTTCTCCTACTCAGGTCCTATTTGTACTTCTTCTTGAGCATCTTTATCTGAAGTATCCTTTTCTTCTGGATTTTCTTTTCTATGGGGGCCTCTTCTTTATCCTGAGCTGCAATCTCCTCCACCGCATGACCTATACCTTGTTGGAGGTCCATGAGCTCCTCCGTTGAGAAAGTGTCATCAAAATCATCATGCAGGGGTGAGGAGTCAGAAATATCCTCTAGTTCAGGAGAGTCTGAGCTGACATCCACCGGGGGCACATCCAGCATACTAGGACTGGTAGCTGCGCTTGGTGTATGGCTCACCTTCTTCTTCTTCTTTCTTACCAGCAGAGCCCCGATGTCTAGAATTCTAGTGTGTGCTATAATTGTGTCACACTTCTATGAATCGTTACATTCAAGAACACTCAAGAATGAAGTCTCAAAAATCGATCCATAGCTCCCTAGGCATGAAGTGCAAGGGTTTTTAGAATGCTCTTAGCTAGAGCTATTAAGCCTATAACCTTGCTAGTAAACCATGCAATGGGAGATTCAATGAAGACAAGGGTAAGAATGCCAATATCCTCAAGAATCAAGAATGAAATGCAATGCAAGCTAGATTAAGATGAACATGGAAGCTAAGCTATGAAAATGAAAGAACAAGTATTACAAAGCCTCCTAGTTAAGCTAGATGAATTAATCTAAAGCATAAAGGAAATCTAAGCTAAGAATGTCATGATAATGCAATAAATGAAAATATGATAACATGTAGATGCAAAAGCCAAGAATGCTCCAAATCTTCAAAAAGCATTAAAGTGACCTAGAAAATTTGCAGCATAACATTAGCCTCAAAACCTAAGATATGAAAATGAAGGAGAGAGCTCTCCTTTTATAAGAAATGAGATGAAATGGACCATTGAGATTAAGAGGCAAAAGTCTTAAT
>MU226820.1:126319-144363 GCA_018584345.1 Thuja plicata
CATCATCTCTATCATCATATAAGAGCTCATCTACATCATGAATAGGCTCTACTAGATCAGTGAATTGAACAAAATGATGTTGTAGGAACCACTCGTGATACTCAGCCGACATCCTTGCATCTGCCACCTATGTCATCATATCCCAAAGGACATACCCTAGCCGATCAATCTGCAAACAGGCCAACTGATAGTCCACCTGTGCTCCCCACATCGATCTCTCAGCTTGTACCCTAGCATAGAGTGCCATACCCTATGACATGTCCTGAACTTGGCTGAACTAACGGAGTACTCTCCCAAAGAAAAATCTCTCAATGACTAATGGTGATCGACCTATCATCCATTGAGGAGAAAACATATATGGTAGCTCATCATCATCCTCCCGCCACCTGTCACACTGAAGATATGGCCTCCATACTACCTGATCTATGTCATCAATGGTACGTCTCCAAAAATCAACCTTGCCCAGATGATGCTGGACAACCATGCCATCATATAGAAATGCATACGGATAACCACAAACCCGCACTCATGCTGAAACTGGCCTTGTAATAGGGAGATGCTCCCAGGTCCACAACTGTAATACCACTGCACCTGCAAAAAGTGTTGCACTGCATCGATAAACAACCTCATGAAGATCATGATATAACTACACTAAAACATAGGAGCCCCAATCCAATCTCCGTGGATGTGCAATCAAGTCCTCTAATGTCCGGCCCCATCCGACCATTAAATCATGACCTCTCATGTCTGAAAAAAGTAATCCACCAATCACAGCTCCTAACAACGCTGGTAAATTGGGAAAAGAGGCAAACTATGCCCAAGTAATGCAATCGTCATCAATGGTGTTGTCTCCAAACACCTGTCTGCAGACACTGCTATCATAAAATGAATCATAATATACCCACTCTCCATGAGTCGAGATCCTCAATAATCTGTACACATCCTCTGGCATGATAGTCATCTCGCCAAGGGGTAAATGAAATGTATTATGGTCAGAGTGCCATCGCTCTGCCATAGCTGTCAAAAGCCCTCAGTTTAAATGAAACTGAGGGAGATCTAAAAGGAAATTAAGTCCACATGTCTCAATAGTATGCTGCTCAGGAGGCATAAGCTCATCTACTAAATCAAATATCTAAGACGCTACACCCCGTACCTACAACTTGTAGTAATGTTCCTACATTTTGAAACAAAGTGAACCATGTTAGTCTTTCTCTTGGTGAACCATTCTACGTCAATCAAACACATTAAATCTATCTTTGCTCTAACTTGAGCGTATCAACTTATTGCTCCTAACCTCTATATCGTGAGACACGTGGATAATTTGTAATTATTTTTAATCAAATCTGATTGACCTATCAAACATTCATCACTATGAATTTTCTAATATCCTAAACACTACGTGACAATCTGGATGTACATTTTCTATCTTAGAATCTAATTGAGTCATCTAGATGATCAATCGAAAAGACTTCATCTATTTTCTATCTTAGTTTTCAAACTTCATGGTAGGCAACACTTAACTTAGTGTACATGGCTTTTCAAGCCCCGCGGTGTTTAACTCATTAAACACGACACTTTACTACTCAGAGGTGGCACTTAGCTAAATAGGTGACCTTTTACAGGCCTACACAGATTTTTACAACTCATACGTGACCTTTAAAAACTAGGGTTTTTCAGGCGGCTCATTACTATTTGGGTTACAATTTTTCCCTAAGTCATACGCGGCTAAGGATTGCTCCTACGCAGCTTTTTAACGTGCGGAGGCAGCTTTTCTATGTTCTACGTGGCACTTTATCTATCCTACGTGGCATTTCACTAAATTTTATCTAGAAAGCATCAAAAACATGCATTAAATGCTATTTAAAGAGCAATAAATGCACTAAGGGAGTTTGAACCACTCACCAGAGGCCCGTAGTTAGGAGGTCTCTGATATCTGCATGCTCGCTTGAACCTATGCTCTCAAATGGGGACCACCATTGCTGTCAATCATCAAAGGCTCAAAGCAAAATCTCAATAGTAAAAAGTGAAAATGAATAGTAAATTTGGGTTTTTCAACCTATTTAAGCTATTTTAACCTATTTTGTGAGATTTTTGACCCAGTTAAACCAAATCTGCATATTCTGTACATTGGGGCATTTGTTCGACATCTTCTCAGCATCGTTATTTATCAGAAATGCAATCATCTTGGATCTATTCAATCAACATTGGTCATCAAATTTTTCATACCTACAATCAATATGATTTCATTTCTGAGGGGGCATCATCATATCATCCAAGTGGGATTCTGCATCTATTTTATATCAAATCTGGGGCATTAAAATTTCAAAATTTATCAGGGTTTCATATCAGAGATTTCATATCGGGGTTTCATATCAGGGTTTCATATCAGGGTTTCATATAAGAGATTTCATATCAGGGTTTCATATCAGAGATTTCATATCAAGGTTTCATATCAGGGTTTCATATCAGAGATTTCATATTAGGGTTTCATATTAGAGATTTCATATCAAGGTTTCATATCAGGGTTTCATATTAGAGATTTCATATCAGGGTATCATATCAAGATTTTATATCATGGTTTCATATTAGAATTTCATATCAGTCAATAAACTCATCAACATCAAATCAATGATCAAGATGATCAAGATTTCTTTGAATCAATGTGCTTCACACATCAATTCAAAGAGGGGCATTTGTAGACACCTAAAATTGACCAAGTGTATCTCAAGCATTCAAAATTGCAAATCTCAACTAAATGCTTTAAAATTCTCATCTCAATGCAAAACAAATGGATCAAATCAAATGGAAATTTATCAAAACAAATGGACAAAAATCAAATCAAATTAAAAGATCAAATAACCATGAAATCAAATAATTAAATTCAAGCCTTAAGGGATTAATCAAATTATGCAATTGATTTTTCAATTGTATAGTTCAAATCAAAAAGATCAAATCCAACCCATTCACCCTTCCATGGCTAAATTAACTAAATGATTGAGTTATTTAATTCCTAATATCTTTGAGACAACCAACCAACTTTCCCTCCATTTGAGAACACCTCAAAGCTTTTGACTTAACCAAACTTTGATCATGATCAACTCACTCTACCCCTACCCTTGGGAAAATGCTATAAATACAAGCCATTTCCTTTGTGTTTGAGATCCAATAATTTCAAGAGCAAAATCATCCTTATTATAGGCATATGGAGAGCATTTGAGGGCTTTTGATCACATTTCAGCATTTGCATAACATTTAGTATATCATGTTTTAGGAGCATTTGTTGTTTTCTAACATATCTTGGAGCGTTTTGATCATTTTTAAGCTAGATTTGAGCATTTTTTATCATTCATTTCTTGTTCTAGGATTGTCCTTGAGAGAGATTATGCTTGAGAGCTCTCTTAACAAAGCTTAGATAGCGAACCATGAGATGATATGGATTTTTAGCTTCAATTCTTAGATAAAATCATATCGTCTTTCCATAGAATTATTGTTATTAGTCTTAATTTCATGAAGGTGTTAATCATACACACACAGTGCCTTCTTGGGCTCTTTAGCCTCTGCATTCCTGGCCATCATCTCAGCCAACAAGAGTGTAGTGCCTGAAGTCACCATCGGGGTCTTTCCTTTCTTTGATTTGACCAGCCATTGGGGCGGCTGGGGTGGCTTTGCTATTAGGACCTATTCATTGGGATTCCTTTCGGAATCTGGCGGCATGTTCCTGGAGTGTACATTGTATTCAGGCTCTTTCTCCTGTTCCAGTTCTTTTTCTTGTTCTTGTTCTCTTTCTTTTTCCTGTTCTCCGGAACCTTCAATGTTTTACACCATACCAGCGTCTTCTATCATACTATTTGGAACCTTTTCTCCAGTCTCAATATCATCTATATTTTTAGGGACCTCCTCATCCCTCCCGGCATCAGTTGATTCTGCATTTTCATTACCCGGGGCCTCTTGATCAATCTGTTGCTGCTGCTCTTGGGCCTCATCAACCTTATCTGTTGGAATATTCTCCTCCATCGGAACATCCTCTAGAGGTGGGTGAGGTCTCTAGTTGAAATTTAACAAGGTGGCTGTCATTACTACCTCACCAAATGTGCTCTGGGGCACTTGATCACCCAGAGTAACCAAAGGCGTTTGGAGCGTGATGGTTGAAGGTACGATTGATCTTATGGGTCTGGGTTCCCCGACCATCAGTTACTCATTTGTGTGTTGCCTTGGTGTATCTTCAGTCTCCTAGACTGGTATCTTCTCCTGCTTAGGCCATGTTTATAATTCTTCTTGATCCTCTTGCTCTGAAGTATCCCTTTCTTCTGGGATTTCCTTTTCTACGGGGGCCTCTTCTTTATCCTGAGATGTAATCTCCTCCACTGCATGACATATACCTTTTTGGAGCTCCATGAGCTCCTCCACCGAGAAGTGTCATCAAAATCATCATGCAGGGGAAAGGAGTCAGAAATATCCTCTAGTTCGGGAGAGTCTGAGCTGACATCCACTGGGGGCACATCTGGCATACCGGGACTGGCAGCTGCGCTTGGTGTAGGGGTCACCTTCTTCTTCTTCTTTCTTACCAGCAGAGCCCCAGTGTCTAGAATACTAGTAGACTTTGCCTCAGTGAAAGTCTATCTGCTTATCATGGCTACCAATGATGGGGATCCCGCCAGGTGAGCAGATGACATTGGAGCTACAAGGAGGCCGGAGGATACCTGCATACTTATTTGCTGGCTGGCCAGCTTTACTGACTCCATTAGTTGATGTAGTTGAGCCATCAGAATGGTGGGGACTTGTGGAGGCACTTTGGATAGGGTTCCCTCTTTCTCTTTTCCTTTGCTTGTGCTGGGTTCAGCGGCTATGGAAGATGAAGAAGGTCCGGCGCCAGCTGAAGAGGGAGTAGCCTGTTTGATTGTTGGCTTCTTTTGGGTGCTCTTTGGACATGCCTGGGAAAAATACTGGTGACTTGCTTCTATAATGGGGTGACATACCCCTTCAATTGTTAGGTCCTCAGGGGTGGCCCAATCCACCGGAGGAAGATCTAATTTGTCCAGCCCTTGTTCTTTATATGCTAGTAAAGCCTTTTGGGAAAGTCTGAAGGTCAAGTGCGTTCATGAGCCCTTTGCTCATCCATGAATGTTGTCAGGCCTGGAGATCCAAACTATCTTGGTAGTCGCCCAAAAGTCTTCAATATCCACTTCATGGGATGGGGATTCCCGGGGAAGTGCAGTGACAATCTTGCCAAGAGGATCATAGTTTTTTTGGGAATTCACTGTCTGCCCCCCAGGCTGTAGTGAGGCTACACGTGTAATTCCTGCATGAGAATGGGAATGAGATGTTGATGACCTTCTTCAATGTAAAGAAGGCATGTAGTTTCATCATTTGCCGACAGAATTCCAAAAGAATAATTCTATCCCCACAATATCGGGGAAGAAGATGGGTCTTCCTATTGAACCCGGTCACCCGAATGTAGGTATGGTGTTGGAATTGAATGAAATAGCAGCCATAAGAGCTGACCAGAGTCATCGCCGCCTGTGATAGTTGGTACCCAAAATTTTGAGTAAGTGTTAGAATGTTGTGGTAAATGAAAGCATCGTTTACCCGGTAGAAATTTGGGAAATTGAGTTCCCATTGCACTTGGGGATAATGATCCCATGGTGCCATTTGGACCAGCCCATTTCCAAGTTCCCCAACTATTCCTAAACCTAGAAAAGTTGGCCTTTATTGTGCTAGTGCCCATAGCATGTATGATGTCCAATAAAACTTGGAGTTATGGGCAACGCTCTTCAGCTACTTGTCTACGTGATTGGATATGAGGGCTGCCCAGTTGAAAGTCTGACTGCGAGTGGTGATGCAGTACAAAAATTAATACATCCATGCCGAGAAATCCTGGGCATGGGGCAATCTAAAGATCCTGCATAAAAATACAATGCCTGCCTAGATGGGCTCTTTGAACACCCCATGGAGGATTTCCAACTTCATCCTCTTGTAATCCCTCTTTGGGATTTTTACCCAGTGACTATTGATATGTTGCTGGGAAATAATCTCAGCGCCCTCGAACTCCTGCAATGTCTGGAGTCGATTCTGGATAATGGATCCATTAAATTGTGGGATCCCTAGCCCTGAGGTGAAAGTTGTCGCATCCAAGGTGATGATTGTTGCTAGGTACTGTAGTGGTTGGGGATGCGAAAGTAGGATGGTTCGAGTTGGTGCATTGTACAATGTTTCCAATTGGATTATTAATTCTTGTGATTGCACCAAACAAGGAAATTTTTCCACCTTGATGATACCGAAGGCGACGATCTGAGTGGCCAGATTATCTCTAGTGGCCCTTAGTTTGTAAATGGCTTGAATCAAGCCTTACATTTTTTCCAAGGCTCGGGCCCTGTGTCCGTTACTTCTTGAACTCTGGACTCTATTTTTTATCCCACAATAGCACCATCTTGGGATATTTAGAGGTTAAGGGCAGCTTTGCCAACAACCTCTCGGCCTTAGTTTTGGTGGCCGCTCGGGTGGAAGTGGTAGGGAGCTCCGGGCTAGGAGGGGTGATCACCTCAGACATCTTTGATCAACTTGTCTGTGACCCGCAAGACTGGAGAACCATTAGAACATGATATATATAAAGAATATTAGAATTTTGGAGAAATCGTCACCACCCTGCATTTGTTCAACAAGTGTTAGCATACATCAAAAAGTCCCAGAATACTTGTTATAGTCGTGAATAGGAATCTGGGGGAAATCAAACCAAATGACAAGGGGAAACATAGGACATGGAATTGCTTGAGGCCCGGAGCCCGGATAATCTAGCCGTTGTCATGCCGATGTGACCATTAAGAAACTGTATTCAGCTATCGTGGGTTGGCACGTGGTCAGGTGGAAGGTGACATAAAAGCATTAATGGTGACAAGTGGGCTGACACGGGGTAAAATAAATGCCAGATGAGACATGGTTTGAATTTCCACTCATGGGAAATTAATCTTGCCATTAAGGTGATGAGATGGAGGAGAGAGAAAGACACCATGGCTCAAACCAGTGAGGTGCCAAGTTTGAACCATGGCGACTCTATCTCGATGAGCTTGGTCTCATGGGTGAAAATGCATGACATAGTGCGAGGAACTTGCAAGCTTGAAAGGATATATAGGATATATACATGCATAAAATATAGAGGGTCAAGGGTTGAAACACACACACACAAAATATACAACATTTACAAGCTTTTACAAATTTACATAACTATACACATATATGCACGAGCCATACTAAGACAATATACATTATTGACATTAATCTACAACCGTGCAGAGGGTGGACAACCCTCTCACAGAGCCAACCCACCAACGGGAGGTAAACCAAAAAAAAAACATGAAATAGAAAACCAACAGGACAAAGGAAGACCAAAGAGCAAAGGGAAACAACTAGAAAACACAGAAACAACAAGAAACCGGAGGACCTACCTGAAATCCGAAGAAGATCAGGGAAAGAGCACACCAGGAGAACTCCTATAAAAGGTTCTACCTTCAAATGACCAGGAACAAGTACCTCAAACCAACTAGCAACAACCCACTAAGAACAAAGTAATCATAGTTTAATCACCTTTTAGTCGCCTAAGAATCGCTCTGAGTGCACAAGTGTTTTTAATCATGGTAATTGTAAAAGTGGCATGTAATTTCCATTTATATTCAAGGTAAAAGGAAGTTACCTCTTTTTTCCCGCAAACTTTGGAACAAGTCAACCTCCAGACTCTTGGCCTGGGGATTCCATGCAACCATACCTTCTTGTGAGAAGAAGACATCGTGGCAGAGAATCCCAGAGTCTGGAATCTGGCTCAGGAAAGAACAACAAACTCTGGGACTGGGTCCTAGAGACATGAAAGAGAAAAGAAAAAAGAAAACAAACCTCATGGGAGGGAAAACCCAGAGAAGAAACAAAGAAAAATAAAGACAAAGAAAAAAAAGCAAGAGCCAAAAGAAAAAAGAGGGGACCCAACATTTTGCACACAAAATGTAGGGACGGGTATGTAGGGCATAACAGTCTCCACATCAACCTTGACATTATCTATAGAAAAATTTTCGGTTTCCTCAGGAACGCCATCTTTTGGTTTAGCTCCTTCATCGGTATTCTTATGTACTTCATCTTCCTTTGTCTATGCATCCTTCTTAGTAGTTTCTCCATCTGTTTGCTTTGAATCTCCTTTTGTAACCTTGTCAGTATCAGTTACAATTTGAGTGTGACATTATGGTCATCGGTGTTGTCTTTCTTCCCTTCATCCCCTGTATCCTTAGGAATAATTGAATCTTTGTTAGGTGAATTATATGTTTATTGAAGTATATTCATGTTGCCTGGTATGTTCACTTGTGAAGTGTTAATTGTAGTGTCCTGTTTGTTGGTATTGTCCTTGTTAATAGTGACATCTTCATCTTTTTTGTATTTCTTTCGCTGGATCATCAATAATGTCAATGATTTTATTTTCCACAACATTGTCCAAAGTGGTTTCTGGCCATATCTCATTTGCAACATCCATATCCTTGTTGCATGTGGTGTCCATTTCTTCTTTGTCCAATTCAACCTTTGTGATGATAATTGGTTCGGTGCTCTCAATAGCATGATCATCCTTGGTTTCTTGATTCTCTGTTAGAGCTCTATGTGGCTCAGGACTTGTATCCCTTTGAAGATTATTAAGTATTTTCCTCCATTCGGCTTCACTCTTTCGGTCTAAATCCAGTAGATGTCCTTTAAGCACTTGGAAGGCTCTCATCTTTGGTGAGAACCTTTTGGAATGAGCCTTCATCATTTCTTTGATCTCCTCCATTTTTTATTCAGGAGGCATGACTGATACTATGGATCTTTCCCTGATTTCTTTCTTAGAGTGCAAGGCAAAATTCCATCTTGTCGATAGCCTATCTTGAAGTTCTTTGGGAATACTATCTTCCAGTTGGATTGGGAGGTATTTGTATATGCACATCATCTTGATGATTTCCTCCTCAATCTTATTTTGATCCAAGGGATCCAATTTTAACCATTTCTTTACCTTCCTTGTATTTACTGAACCTGTATTGATAATTGAGGCTCATACCTAATCAATTGTTTCAAGTATCTTGTTCTTTTCCTCTTGAACACCTTCATCCTAGTTTGTGTCCTCAATTTCTTCCCTAGTTCTAATCAACCTTCTTCTCTTTGTTGGCCCTCTTTTCTGTGTTTTGGTTTTCCTCTTGTAGGTCCTTACTTGACCTTTCTTCAATGGTGAAGGACTTGTGTCCTTAGCTATTTGAATTCTATTCCTTGAAGCAACTATGGTTCTAGGCTTCTTAGCTGGTGTTGGTAACAAAGTATCTGACTCTGTAGACTTAGAGTCACTTTATTGCTCAGCCTCACCGACGGGTGACTATCCCTTGGTGTCTTCTATCTGTTCGGTTTCTTCCTCTGTAACTGACAACCTTAGGTGGGTGCTTCAATGCTTTTACCTTATTAGTTATAGGATAACCTGTCTGCATGAATAACATCTCGTGTTATTTTTTTAGGCTCATCTAGCCATAGCTTGTGGTTGTGAATTTTGCTCAATACTAACTAAATCCACTCGGTCTTGAATACCTTTTAGAACAATAGGGCATTTGTGAGCCCTTTCACTTCTATATGCTTGTGCTCATCTTTAATAGATAATCATCATTACATAGCTTCTTGAAATCTTGTTCAACCTCTAGGTTGCAAATTTCTACAATCTTGCAATGAATGTATGCTCGCACGTCTTCGACGAGTAAAACCCTAGCTGGTATTTACAAGAATGCTCCAGCATTGTCAGGTTGTGATGCAACCTCTGGGTGTATCTTGTAATGGGGTTCGATGCAGGTAGAATTATTGATAAGTTTGACCTTACCCTTCTTGATGCTCTTTAGTTTAGTATTTCTTGAAGTCATGGCCATTGTTTCAGACATTTAGGGATTTTTTCGTAAAAGATAAACAAAGTTCTCAGTTGTGCCTAGTACTTACTTCAACCTCTATAGTTGTGATTGATCTTCTTGGAGTGCTTTGTAATGGGTTGGAGTCACTCTGTAATTTTGTCTCTTCTCACTCTATTTTCACTTTGGTCATTTGCTCAAGTTGCAGGTGAGAAATGAAACTCTTTTGTTGCCCTTTTTATAGAATTTTGCCCTAAGTCGAGTCATTAATTCTCAACCACTCCTCGGTGTGTGAAGATGGATTCATTGGGTTAAACACTAACTTCTCTTTTCAGTGACAACATGATGCTTTGGGGCAATTGTCTAACTTCTTATTTTTACCAATGGGTTTCAGTGTTTTGGCGAAGATGAATTTTTCAACTTGCTTTGATTACCGACAATTTTCAGTTTACACTAGCAACTTTAGCTTTTACATGTTAACCGATGATTTTTGGTAAGTGTAGACAATTCCACTTTGAGTGTATACCGATGGATTTCGGTATGAATTACCCGATTGAATAGTCTTCACAGATTTTAACAAGTAATACCATGATGCATTTTTACTTATGATAATTTGGCATGTCATCAACATATTATGGAACTGATGTAAAATACAACTTAGTGTAATATAGTTCCATACTTACTTGTTTTGCTTAGGTGGGGGTGGTGATGTCACCAGATCCATTGGATAGGGTGTCACCAATTGCATTGCTCGGTCCAGCTTCATCATTGTTTGTAGCTTTCCTCCACATTTTGTTTCTCATCTTCCAGATGTCCGTAATGGTATTTCCATTGGGGAAAGTGCTAATCTCTGTCATTCGATCTCTGCAGTCTTTCTTGAGATGACCAACTTTATGACAGTGTAAGCATGCCATTCCAGGATTAGTCCAACCTCTAGATTTTCTTGTCCACTGTCTCATATAGTTTGCAGCAATGTGACCAAATCTTCCACATGCTGTACAATTTTTCCATGTGTTGTAATCCCATACATACTGGTTACCGACTCTTTTCGGTTGATAGGCATTTTCTTGACCTTTAGGCTTCCATGCTTTCTTTTTCTTCTTCCAACATTCAAGAGTTGTGTACCCATTCATTTTTCAAGTAGGATAATATTTTTCCATGTAGGTTTCCTTCTTTGGTTGTTTCATCTCAGACTTACATTCATATGCTTTATGTCCTTTCTTGTTACATTTATAAAAAAATCCTATGAATGAAGATGTGGATTTAGGAATACCTTTCATTTTGCTCCTGCATACATTTGATGTGTGGCCTTGCTTTCCACAGTGATTGCATATCATCTTTCTTGGTCTTGGATTTGCATAGACATTCTTTAGATCAATTTGATTGGGTGATTCTCCATTCTCGGTATAGCCTAGACCGGTGTTGTTGTTGATTCTTCGTTGTCCATCAAGAAAATTATCCATTCTTTTATTGCTTTCTTCAGCTTTCTTGATAATTTCATTATGTTGCTGCTGAATTCTGAGTTCTTGTTTCAGCTTTTTATTTTCTTCCCTTAGCTCTCCGATAGCTTCTATTCTTTCAATGAGTTTAGTATTCATTTTGTTTGCCTCTTGACTCATAAGAATAATCTGATTTGTAATCTTATGATGATGTTCTGTTAACCTTTCTATTTCTGATTCTTTCTCTTGTAGCTTTTCAGTAATCTTCTGTCTCCGTCTATCATCAATAGCTAGTGTTCTTTCTTTCTCAGCTTGTCTAGCGTTGTTCATGACATCAATCATTCTTACCATCTGTGTCTCTTGACTGATTTGCAGAGATTTTACTTGTCTGACCAGATGTTGATTGATTTCATTTAGGCTTGTGATGCTTTCTTCTAATGTGTCTGATGCTTTGCTTGTAGTTGATCTTGAAGACTCAAAGAAATCTGGTATCTCTTCCTCATGGTAATCTGTTTTATTACAGAGAAATGCCATAATCTTTTCTTTCATCTAACAGTTGTCTCATCTTGATTCCAACTTCTTCGTACTGCTCATAGAAGATCTAAATTTCTAGCTTTTGATTCTAAATACTCTTTTCAAGTCTATACTTCTCCATTGTATGATCTTTTCCCTTAAGCCTTTAAGCTTTCCAAATAAGAGACTTAGCTCTGATACCAATTGTTGGAATTAAGGGGAAGTGTGTACTGAGAGGGGAGGGGTGAATCCGTACCTCTAAAACTTTTATCTCTTTTATCCTTTAACCCTTATGTAATCAATTGATTTATCCAACCATCTGTTCTATACTATTTTGATGTAAGATATATCAATTCTTTAACTTAATCAAACATGTGAACATTCATAGAAACATTCATGAAAGTAATTAACACATAACACAAGATATGATAATGCAGAAAACTCTTGTTAGGAAGTAAAAACTGCGGTGGGGATGGCACCCACAAATTCTTCACTATCTACAGATTGGAAGGGGTCGGTTAAGGCTTACAAATTGATGACTTATGATGATCTACCCTTTTAGGAGTATCTGTGGAGACCTGTTAAAGTCTAATCTATTAAGAGATTTAGCAACACTATTTAGTGTGCACTTGGTTAAGATATTTACAATTGGATTGTTAAATCCATCTTCCTTAAAAGGATTTTTCCACTTTGCTTCACTTGTTAGAATGTAAGTAAATTACACTTTGACCTGAGTGTATGCAATCTCCTATTTCTGATTACAGATCCATTCAAGATTACATGTATAAGTGTATCACCTAATGTGATTGAATAATACCTTTGTTGCTCGATAGCCTCTGTTCTTGGTTCTTGATAACCAAATTTACCTTTTGTTGTTCTGGTTCTTGAAACTCTCAGTTTGATCCATAGATGTGCTCGTAGGCTACATTCATCCTTTCATCCATAATAGTGAATGATTATAACATCTATTTATAAGATAGATTGACCTAATTAAGTTTACCGAAAAACATTATTAACTCTATGATCATAGGTTTACAACTTGACCTTGATCTTTTAGTCTATGTTTTAAATCAGTTAGACTGGTTAAAACACTTAAAATAATGTTTCTTGTCCCTTAAGTAATGGTTTTAAAACAAATCAAGACTCTATAAATAGAATATGAAAGTTTTATCTGACGTGGAAGTCAAATCCACTTTTTATGGGATGTAACTGACTTTCGGTGTCTGATGCTTGGTCTGCATAGAAATTAGTTTACCTATTTTTTGGTGATCCTTTGATTGACCTGTCTATTAGGTTCCCTTGCTCTGTCGGGTTCCTATATTTTTTCTCTTTCAGTTTTGCTTGAGATTTTCTTGTCAGGTTCCTCTGTCGGGTTGTTCCTATCGGGTTCCTCTTAGCACTTTTGGTTTTGCTTTGCATTGTGTCTTCAGTTTACCCTTTGAATTGTTCTGTCAATTCGCTCTTATCCTTTCTTTCGGTGTATGATTACCGAAAGTGTTCTTTGCAAACTAATGGCAAAATAATGTCATCAATTTTCATTCTTCTCTTGCTCTACTTGGCCAAAGTTTCTTCTCAATATCTTCCTTACTCTGACAATTCATGGTTCTCTTCCCTTGCACAATAGGGTAACCAATGACTCGATGTATGATATCCTTGGTAATCTTCATTGGTGCATTCTCCAGCCATAATCTCATATCGTGTATTCTTCTTAGAACTATCTTGATCCATTCAATTTGAATTCGTGGGGGAAATCTAGGGCATAGACTAACCCTTTGTCAGCAATGTGCTGATGCTCAGCCTTCAATGCCCAATTTTTGCATTGTTTGTTGTAGGCCTCCCTCAAATAAAAGTCTCCAACTTCACTGATATTACACATGTAGCATGCTCTCACATCATGCATCATAAGAACATATGGCGGGATTGATGAGAGGGCTCCCAAAAGATCTCCCTTCACCGCAATCTTAGGTACAAATCAAAAATTAGGTGGTGCACATGCGTCACTCTTGACTAACTAAACATTATTCATTTCCTTGTCTTGCCTCTTCACTCCATCAGATGAATTGGAAGCCATTTCTCAGATTAGGGTTCATAAAATGAATTCTGGATAACTCGGCAACAATGGGTCTTCAACCTTTCACAATGCTTGTCGATGATACACAGTGGAATCTTCACAAACTTTTCTCAAATCTCTCTTCAAATTGCTCTGCAAACTCTAATCACTTTGTGAAATGAAAATGAATGAAAAAATCCACTGTATACCCTCAAATAGTCAAATTAGGTCTTCAATAAATGTTCCATACAGTGGTAGGTGTAAAACATTTGTCACCTTCCTTGAATAAATAGCTCGGTTAACTCATTCCATCACTCGGTCAGAATAGTGACTTCGTCACTACTGACAGACAGTCAATATATCAGCTTGGTTGATATGGGGGCTCGACACATTTTAATACTAATGCTTGGCACCAATTGTGCATATCAATTATTTTCTAAGTTGTTGCCTCAGATCTGTCCTAATACATCTTAACTTATGCAGATATGGACTTTAATACATCTTATGTTAGAAATTAGTGTAAAATATATCATTAGAGAAAATAGTTCCTTACATACCTTATTTTCTTAGTTGGAAGTATTGTGATCACCTGATCCATTGGATTGGGTGACCTCAGCTTCACTGGGTCCACTAATACTTGCTTCTTCTTTCTTTCTCCATGTCAGATTCATCTGATTCTTTATCTTCTCAACGGTAGGTGCAGGGGCTCAGGTCTTGTAGTCTCTCCTAGTATGACCGATCTTGTGACAACTATAACAGACCAAACTTCCATTCATCCAACTCTTGGATTTACCTCTAAAGTGTTTCCTTATATAGTTTTCTGCAATATGACCATTTTCACCACAATAATGACAACTATGCCTTGTATTGTAATCCCAATTGAATGTGTTACCTTTCCTTGATGCATTGTCTTGTTTCTTAGATGTCCACTTAGATTTTGCATTAGATCTGCAATCTTGGGTTCTATGACCAAACTTCTGGCAATTGTAACAATGTCCTTTAAGTCTAGGTGAAGTAGGTGATATGATATTCTTTGTCCTGCATTCATGTGCCTTATGTCCATGCTTCTTATAGTTAAAACAATATTCATTGAATTTAGGCTTAGGGTTGCACTTACCATTCTTGCTTCGACAAATGTTTTTTGTGTGACCTGGTTTCCCACAATGATGACATGTAGGTTTGTTGTTCTTTGGCTTTTCATTCCTCTATTCTCCACTCTTTGATGACTCTCCTTCTTCAGTGGATGATAGGTTCTTGGTATGGCCAAGTCCATAGGTGTAATTGGTCCTTCTTGGTGATCTCATCAGTTCCTCAAAGTATCTCAAGGCTTCATTAGGTTTGTTTATCCTCTCAATGAGTTCTCTTTTAGATCTCAATTCATTTTTTAGTTGATTGTTCTCTGATCTTAGATATGCAATTTCAATTTCTTTTCTGTTTACCTCTTGATTTGCAAATAATAGTTAGTTGACCATGTCCAACTGATTGTTTGTGAGCTTTTGCACATCACTTGTCCTTTCATCAAGTCTAGTAGCCATTTGTCTCTTATCTTCTTCTGCCATTGTCTTGTCTTCCTCAGCTTTCTTCTTCTGATCAATCACCTCACATAGTGTTATTGATTGTGTTTCCTATTTTATCTTTAGACTTTTGAATCTTTCATTCAGTGTGTTGTTGTTCTTCAATAGATCTGCAAATTTTGCATTACTTTCTTTAGAATCTCCATTATCAAATAGACCTTTAGTGTCTTCTTATTTATATTGAGTGTCATTCAGCTGAGTTGTCAATTCTTTCCTAGCCTTTAAGTATTTCCTCAATTCTTCTCTTGTTGTCTCAAGCTACTGCAGTGCTAGCTGGATATCAATATTCTAATTCTCAATGACCTTTCCCAACTTATAAACCTCCATCTCCAAGATCTTAACTCTCAAGTGGTTATACTTCTTCTAAGAGAACAAAGCTCTGATACCAATTGTTGGAAGTCTAATATGGGAAAGCAATATACTGAGAGGGAGGTGAATCAGGATCTATAAAAATTTTATACTTCTGAAACAAACTGATTCAACATGTAAACATAAACATTTACTGTAATGTTGTAATAGATCTAACATCTAATCACATCCATAATGAACACATAACACAAAGATTTGGTAACCCATAAACCCTTGAAAGGTAAAATTGGGGTGGGGATGAAACCCATAAATCTTCACTACAGCAGTAACAAAGTGTGCATGTTAGGGCTACAAAGGTTGATCACTTCTGATGATCTGTCCTATGAGGGTTCTACCCTGTTAAGAGCTTACAGACTTATACAATCTACCTTGATTAAAGAATTTAAACGTACAACTAAGTAAGCACTTTTTTAAGAGAATTACAAAGGCCTATAAGGACCACTCTGTTAAGAGATTTACCTTGATTCACTTGCTAGAATGTATCAGTACCTGATCCTTCAGTCTGCACTTCAAATTTTGATAATGGATTTCCTCTTTTCAACTCTTAACTAATCTCAAAATTTTATATATCTCTTTTCTATCCTTCACTACTCTTCTCGGTCACTCTGCCTGGTCTATGCTTCAGATATGCAAAACTCTACTTTACATGCATACACACCTGATATCTTCTCTTCACATCTGCATCGTACACACATGCATAGATTAGGTTTTGAAGCATTCCATATATAGATAACTGATGAAGCATCCGGATCAAGATCAATGATCTAGATTCATCACTTTTGTCGCTAAAGCATCCCTAATTTTGATTGGTTGCATTGCTTTCATAGGGATTAATGATCTCATAAATAATGCATAATTAATGCATTAAATGTCTTCAACAATCTTTAAATGATACATAGAAGTCGGCCAAAAGGGTTTACCTAGGTGTTTGTGCTATTCCAAACACATGTATCAAAACTGTCTCACTCGACATATGTAAACTCTGATGCTTAGTCAAAACTGCCACTCAACACTGACTGTCTATGCAACTCGGCAATCATTCTGCTCGACAACTATTGAGTACTTGGAAACCACTGACTTTCTCAACAGTAACTACTACTCGGCCAATACATAATATTTATACAAGTCATTTACATTGCTCGGCCTTAGTGGGATGGCTCGGTTGCAGTGATGACCGACCAACCTGCCTTGATTATGACTAAGAGTGTGCCACTAATAGACAACATACCTTGGAGATCAACAAATTGCACATAGTCTAATGAGGTGGATCAAAGAACCCAAAATTTTTAATCTAGATCTAAATACGTGGATAAATTGAATGCTACAATTTTTACCTAGTTTTAATTAGGAAGGGAAAGAAAAACAAATTTTCTTGTTTTGATCACATTTACTTTCTTAATAGGTTAATGAACAACAATTTTCACATAATTTTAATTAGGAAGAAAAAGAACCATAACTTGTGTTATTTTGATCACATTTCATTTCTTATTGACAAACGAACAATCTCTTCTTGGCGTGTTTGATGTATTAGCCATATTATTTGTGTAATCCCAAAAATAAAGAATGAGCATATCCTCTCCCCTCGCCTTCGAGGACCTTGGGTGTAAGAGAAATTCATTCTATCTTTTTTAGAGTGTCTGCCTCCCGAGAAGTCTGTAAGGTAGGGTGAGAGGGAACGACCCAGATGGTAACAAGATAAAGCCAAGTTTCCATCCAAACCGGTATATAAATGTGGGATTATGACCAAAAGTCCAATCAACAGAGTGTTTGCATGATAGCTCTCATCTAGTATCCTAGAGATGCATAAAACCTTGGTTCTCAAGGCTGAGAGACTACCTGCGGGAGTTATTCATAACGCCTTCTGAACTAGATGTCTCAAACTAAAAACCATTGTTGTAGTTGCCAAAATCCTTCTACTTGCTGATGGGTAAGGTTGGAGACTGACTAAGATACCCCACATTCTTTCAGTTCGTAGTAGAGATATCAATTCCTTTGGAAGTGATGACCCAAGGAATTTGAAGTTTGGTGTGCCCGAGAAGTGTATTTTGTGCAGGGGATCCAGTGTCACCAAACTTCTAGGGTATCCTCTTTGAATAAGTGCTCTGGATTTTATCCAAGTGTGAATTCAACAAGTATTTGTTGGAAATACAATAATGGGAAAGCAAGATACTGAGAGGGTGGGGGGGGGGGTGAATCAGATCTTCAAATTTAAACACTTAAA
>MU226820.1:144453-173920 GCA_018584345.1 Thuja plicata
TACAAAAGTTGATTACAAAATGCAATCTACCTGGTTAAAGGTCTGCTTGGTTAAGAGCTAAAGATCATTACAATCTACCTTGTGAAAGGATTTCAACTTACAATAAAGTAAGCACTCTGTTAGGAGAATTAGAAAGGTCTGCTAGAACCAATTTGTTAAGATATTTCACCTGATACAATGATTAGAATGTTTCAAGTAATGATCCTTCGTTATGCACTCAAATGCTGATGATGGATCTCCTCTTTCCAGTACCTTCTGTGATCTCATAATCTGATATGTCTTTACTCTATTGTTCACTGTTCTGACACTTTGCTTGATCTATGCTTCTTAACAAAATAATCCTCTATGCATTTCACTTCAAAATGCAGTCACCACTTCTCTCCACACACACAAAATAGGGTTTAAGAAGCAATCTTATATATCTATTCAAGTCTGGTAGCGAGATCTAGATCAACGATCAAGATCTAATACTCATACCTCCAAGGTATTACAATTAATAATTACAATAGTTCATACATAGGATAAAACAATTAAATGCATAATTAACTCCGTAGGAAAATATTAAATGTGTACATAAGTCGGCCCAAAAAGCTTATACAAGTCGGCCTGAACACTTATCCTCAACGTTTGAATCAATCTAGACATGTATACACAAACTATTCTTCTCAGCACTTAACATCTCTGTCGCTCGGCACTAAGTATCCTACTCGGCTCGACATGATACAACTCGACAACCTGAATACTGCTTGACAATGTTGCTCGGCCTTGGATAGTTTTAGCTCGGCCACAGTGATAGCCAAATAAAACTACCTAAGTAAATGACTAAGTGTTGGTCACTAATCATCAACATAACGTAGAGATTAACAATATTTTCCTTCAAGCCTAGGTTTTGAAATGTTTGTGCATTAAGGTCATAAATAGCCATTTTCTATTTGAAATGTCTTATGTGAGTGTTATAATAATTTCAATATAAGAAACTCGCTAAAATATTTCAAAAGCATTCAAAACCATTTTGAAGTGTTCAAAACCTTTTCAAAATGATCAAAATTATTTCAAAATATTTTCATAAACCTTTCAAAACCATGGATTAAAAAATTCCTTGATATATTTTTGAAATATTAGGATAGCCTTTGCATTTAACCTCCATTTTCAATAATTACATATTTCATTCTTGCATTACCCCTCCTATCATTATCCCTTGTCATATTGCATAATCGTGTCCTTGTTATCAACCTCCCCCCTAGCATAACAATTCCTCATCATATTTTCATATTGCCTTTGCATATCATCCTCGTTTTGTATTTAGAACCTTTTCAAAAGCTTTTCAAAAATCCACATCTTAGGGTTATACCTTGTGTTATTGGAAGAGCATCTCGACTTTGTTTCAACCTGGTCCTTTTGTCCTTTTCTTATTTAGTCAATACCTAATCTTTTTCATGATAGGTTTGACTATGTCATTTATCCTTTAATTTTGTACTTTTAATCCTCAAAAGTCAAGATCATGTTTCAGTTTCCTAAGGTCATACTCTTAGGTTTGTATTTGTAAGGTTTTCCAAAGTCCAAAAACCCAAAAAGATTACTTGCATTTTCATACTCCTTAGTTTGCATTATCATTCATAAATTTGTATTTTTCAAATCTAAAAAATCCAAAAATATAATTGAATATCATAAGCCATAGTTTTCATCCTTGCATAATCATCCTTTAATTGCATTTTCCAAAATCAAAATTCCAAAAACAAAATAGCTTGCATATCATAACCCTAAGTTGCTTACCTTGCATTATCATACCCTAAATTTCATTTTCAAAGTCCAAAGTTCAAACCCAGGTTTGAATATCCTAAGTTGCATAATCATTTTAAACCTTTCAAAATCCAAAACTAAATTGCATTTTTCATATTCTAAGTTGCATTCATTTTAAAACCTTTCAAAAATAAAAAAAATAAAGTGCAGTTTGCATATATCTCTCATATCCTTAGTTTCATTTAGACATCATGACGATTGTAACAAGATCTCAAGTATCTAAAAGGAAAGGTTCATATCAACCCATGTTCATCTCAAGGGAAGAGACACAAGTACCCTTTGGCCCTAGACAAGTTGTACATTTACAATCACAAGGTTTTGACCCAAACATCATGTACACTTCAACAGAAGAAACCTAAACATTTATTGACCCAAGACAAATGGAATTCTCATAATCAAACAATCAATCAAATCAATCCCACTCATACTTGACCCAAAAAATGGAAGAATTTTTTTTGAAATAAATGAAGATCTTTGAAGAGAAAGTGAAAAACATTGAAAGGAACAACACAGAGATAACTAAACTCCTTAAATGTCCAAAAGAAGACCTTGGGAAATTCAACATAGACGATCTCATTTCAAAATCAAATATACCAAAAATTATTTCACAAATAAATGAGGCAAACATAAACTTCAACCAAGTCCAATTAAATCACGTCCAAGAGAAAAATTTGTTCAATCAAGTCCCAAACCAATTATTCAACCAAGTTCCAAATCGAACCTTTCAACTAGAGCATGGAATAATTCAACTTGGACCACCACCCAATTTTGAACCAATCTTCATTCCAATGTAATGAAATGTCCCTGAAACAATCACACAACCTCTTATACCATTTTTTCACACAATTAAATCAATACCAAGGTTTTCTCAAATAAACACAAGTTCAAACATGTCATCTTTTGGACATCAATCAATCATAATCAATGATAATCCTATTATACCACATGTTTAATCAAAAAATGATTTACAACATGAAAATATCAATGTGGTATCACCATCAAGATCACCCAAAAAAAAATCTAAATTTCTCAAGACTTTGCTTCAAAAATTGGATCATGTACATGAAATTAATAAAGAGCAAGAAAATAACAATAATTTACCTGTCTAGTGATGGACCATTCTAAATAAATCACATGGATGACACACCCCTTTCTTATCTAGAAATTGACCTTCAAGAATTATTCATGTCTCCCACCATTCCTTCATCCCCTAAAGCTTCACAAGAGAAAATTTCCACCATCTTCATCAAGTGACACATCCAAAGATGTAAACTCCCAAGGGTTATCCATAGAATAAATCAAATTTACCTCATTTCATGATCTAGAACATATCCTTGATTTAAAAACATTGGATCTAATTCAATCATGTTCTCCATTCCCAAGAAATCCTACTCTAGAAGGTCTCATACAAAGTCCATCTCCTTCATGTCAAAGTAATTATCCCTTCACAAAATCCACCATGCATGTTCTAAGTCATTCCCCATGTCAAGAGGTTGATTCAAAGCATGAACAAATGAGTCTTAAAATTAGTCAAGATCAAGATCCCAAAAATGACCAATTCCCTCCAATTGTTGACCAAAATTCCATCTCCCTTGAGCCTCATGATGATCCCACCATCCATGTCCCTCCTATACAACATGATCCCCTTCCATATCAAGAACAAAGTGTCCTTCCAAGTCCCATTGGCCTTCCACTTCCTAAGAAACATCATGAAATCCCCACCATTCTTTCCAATGATTCCATCCCAAGTCCTAAGAAGAACACCTTTAAAATGGAGTCTAATGACCCCCTTCCATCTCAAGGAAAAAAACTTCGTCCAATTCCCATTGACATTCCACTTCCTAAGCAAGATCATGACCTCCCTTCCATTCTTCCCAATGATTTCGTCCAAAGTTAAGAGAAAAGCACTTTTATAATGGAGCCCAATGATTCCATTCCAAGTCAAAGTATCCCTTCACCTTAATGTCCACCACAAGATCCCATCATCCCTTTATTTCCTTGTCCCAATCCTTGAGATCTCTCACAAGATCCTATCGTTCCAATGACCCTTTCACTTCTCCTATTTCATCGCAGGATCTCATTGTTCCTCTTGGTCTCCCTCGTGATTTGAGCACATTTGTGCAATTTGTTCATAAATCCCATACATGTCAAATGGGTTCCTCCACCGTCATCCATTCTGGTCTTCTTCATGATCCTATCAGTCCTTCCATATCATATCCACCTCAAAATAAACTCGCATCTTGTAGCAAGTATCCCACTGGTCAAAGAAAGCATTATCAAGTCAAAGGGTTAAGCATCAATGAGAAAAGTATATTAAAACCCTCCCATGTCAAAGTAAAGTCTAATGGTCATGGCATCTGTAAAAAATATCATTCTAAAGACATTGGTATCCCGTCCAAATCCAAATCCAAATCCAAATTTATACATTCCCCTTTATCTCTTGCATCCATATTAGGTCCATATATTCCTCCATCCACTAGCCCACAATCCCCTTTCTCTTTCCCAAATGCAGATCATCGTATGCACACATCTTAGAGAACCTTCCACCCATCCAAAAGACCTCCATACAATTCCTATCCATCCATGTATCTCATTCCTTTTGGCAAATAGGTGTCCTAGTGATGCAAAAAAAAAGGAATAGAGAGAAATAATTTCATTTAATAGTGAAAACTTGGAAAATAGGCACTTTGGGAAAGTACCATGATGAAAACTTGGCAAACATGCGTAATGTGTAATTTATGAACTTCTTGCATTCCATACTTGGGGGCGGGTTTCATCCATGTTTTCCTATCATATCATACCCTTGTTATTATTCTCTATTATCCCTATCATTTCCTCCATTATCCTATGTCCCTCAACATCCATATCCCCTTTTTCCAACTTTGATCTTGACAAGGCTAGGGATCTCCCTAGAAGTATTACATGTCTTATATGCTTTACACTGTTTGCATCCCTTTGGTCCATATCACCTATCTTATCCATATCCATTTGGTACATGTATCACATATCTTATCACAACCTTTGTTCAATATCCCCTATCTTAGCGCAAACCTTCCGTCCATATCCCTTATCCTTGTCCATTATTAATCTTGCTAATTGTATCCATTTCCTATCATTATCCTATCCATATCCTATTATTGTCCTATCCAAATCCCTATCTTGGTCTTGATATATAATAAGGACACTAAATGAAAAACATGTGTTCAAAGAAGCCTCTTGATATGTCCATTCCTATACATCGCATGCTATTCATTACACCATTTCATTATCCTATCATTGTCATGTCAAATCCATCAGCTTGGTAAAACATGTTATTTCATTGCTTAGATATCCTTGGCAACCCAAACAACTTCAATGCCATAATAAGTGACCTTTGGCCTTCATTTATCTCCCAGTCTAGTTTGTCCATTCACAATGTCCTTGCCTTGCTAGACACTGGGGGCAATTCAACAAATCTTACTCGTGTAAATATTAATGTCCTGAAAAAATTTAAAAAATCAAATAATGACCTAAAATTTTCCAAAAACTCAAATAATGACCTAAAAATACAAAAAATTGTATATCTTGAAAAAATTCAAAAAAAATCAAATATGATCCTGAAAATAATCTTTAAAAACTGAATACAATCCTTAAAATTTTCCTAAAAATCAAATTTTCAAAAATTCCTAAAAATAAAAAATCATCAAAAATCCAAAGCAATAAATGTCATTTTATGAAACTCGTTTCATTTCCTCTTCATGTACATAATCAGTTTTTTTTATTTTGTCAATAAATTGTCCCTTGCGACAAGACAGACATTTGAGCAAATGTAATCTGAAGACTGATAAACATTGTGCTTAACAAAATCATGCATCAACAAACTATATGATCAAGTCAGCAATCAGTCCGATCAAACTTATTCTATCAATCAACATAATTATCAATCCTTTATAAAACTTGTCATTTGGCTTATACAAGGTGTGGTATACTCGAAACCAGATGATATTTGTCTTAGACGAGGTACTTTATTCCTAAAACCAGACATCATTTATCATCATCATCATCAACAACAACAACCAAACCATTTACTTTGACAATAAGATCAGAATGTTTGTTGACTTGCTTGGTTCATTGAGTCTTACCTTTTATTTATTTATCTTTGGTCATGTTCCTATGCTACTCTTGGATATCCTTGAGTGATGAGAGTGGCCGAGATGGTTCATGGTCCTTTATATTTATTTTTGTCTTATGTTTGTGGGGTGTTTTTCATAAAGTTCTGGGGTACGCATGTACAATGCTTCAGGATGGATGGAAACATTCTTGGTTGCAATGTGTTTGTTTTTACACAAAGAGATTGCATTATCGCCTTGACTTTATGTGGCATGGTGTGAAGCATTTGCTTGCCATAGTAAATAAAGCTCTCTAGATAAAGTGCACTTATGAAAGAAAGACTTCATCATTACTAACTCTTCTTTGTCTAATTTCTCATTTCTACTAACTCTTCTTCTATCAATCTTTTGCAATCATTTTCTTTTCAAACAATTTTCATCATGTCAATTTCCACCCAATGTTTTGAGGGGTCATCCTACCTCCATTCTTTCAATCCACTAGGGCATGATCTTTTATTCTTTGAAACATATTCCTAAACTCTTTTGTTTTGTAATCCACCCAGTCTCAACTTGATACCCATCTTTGCTACTCCAAAACTTATGCTTATTATCAAAAAGTTGCTTGAAAATTATTGTGCTTTTAAATAGCTAATTATTGATAAAATATGATTTCACAAATCTTGTGATCTTGTTGCTCTCACCCTCCATATATCAAGCATAGCTTCTAGGACTATCATGTTGCTAAAGACATTTAGAACTCTATTCGTAGAGACCTCCTTCCAATATTTGGATGTCAATTCTAATTGAAGAATACTTCATTTGGATTTATCATCAATGATCACTATTATCTCTAAATATATATTACATGATGTTATTTTTTATTTATGAAAAGTTGTGGTGTTGTCATATTTAATAAGTATTATTCTTTTTAGAACTTACCATTCAAAATAATTATATTAACATTTATTTTCATATGGTCAATTTATCCAACCTCTCTCAAAGTAAAGGTGGTCTTTGGAAACGAGCCACACTTGAACTTAAGATGGATTAGTCACCAACAGAGCTAGTAGCTCAGTGGTAGATCGCCTAAACAACATATGGGAGTTCTTGGGTTTAGATCCTAGTTGGTCCAAGTAACTTTTAACATGGTGTTAGAGCCCAAGTTAGCAAAGTTGGGTCAAGATATGATCCTCAATCATCTACAAAGTGTCTCAAAGAGGTGTTGGGAAATGAGTCACACAAAAATCAAAGATGGATTGGCCACCAAGAGGGTTGGTAGCTCAATAGAAGAGGACCCCAATAACAAATGGGAGGTCTTAGGTTCAAATTCTAACTTATTCATGAAAATTTTAGTGTGTATCTTTACACAAATCAACAACTTATTTAGCAAATACAATAAATATATAACAAGCAACACACCAAAATCCACTTGGATCGCTCAAGTTTGTAGGTTACACTTTAAAGGCACTAGACACAAGGATAACAAATTTGAGGTTCAACCTTAAATTGTCCCTCAAACACGTATGCTTATTTTCAAATCTAACATAGACAAATTCTTTCAAAATACAAATAAAATGTTCGAAATAAATGAAACCACTAGCTACTAAATTAAACTCTAAAATTAGTGAGGGTCGATAGATAAATATAAAATAGAATTGATATTAGTTATTAGTAAATACTAAATATAAAACTAACGAGGTACATTAAATATGAAATTTATTAATCAATTTTGAAATAAAAATCATTATTTTCCCAATGTTAATCTAGGTATATATTAGGAGATTTAATTGTAATAATAATGAAATATTGTTTTTATGTAAAGGAGAGTGAGAAGACCAAGACTATGGAGTGTGAAGATTTGGAGGCTAACGTCATTGGTAGCTCGAACAAATCTACCTCAAACAACTCGACACACTTTTGATAGGATGGAGGGGCCTATTGATCCTGGTACTGACAAGTTGTCGAATGTGAAAAATCCAATTCTGACTAGCTCCATTGTGGCTTCTACACCAGATTTGGCTAACCTACAAAGGGAGGCAAACAATCTAAAGCACACAGATTGAGTGAGGTGGAAAGAAAATGGGGAAGCATTTCCAGATTTAGGCTCCAAGTGATGCACAACTCTGCAACTTCACTATGTCTGCTACAATGTAAGATGATCAGTGGCGATGGGTCAAACAAGGGCAATTACAAGGATTTGTTCAAATTCATTACCGAAGATTAGACACATCTTCTACACCAGTCAGGCTACAACATCAGAACCCCCCATAATGCTTAATGCATGGCTAGTCGAAGCTGCGACCCCCTACCCTGCTAGGGTTTTTGTGCATAGCTTGCTTGTTAAACTACTTGCCTTACTAGACTCTTGTTTGTTGCTCTGTGGTTTCATCTGTAGTAGGATTTTGGTTTTTTTTGTTATTAATGGTACTACTTTGTACTGTGGTGGTAACTTCAATTTTTGTAGGTTGTCTAACTATGGTTTATGCTTACACCTTCTTTGATAGCTCTGTTCTAAGTTGCTTTTGTTGTTTTTTGTTGTTAGTGTGTTGTGTTTGTATGCCCTCAAGCAATGGTTTTGTAAGGGTCAGCGCCCTAGTGTTTGTTGCTGATTAATATCAAAACATAGTATTTAATTACCTTAGTACTATTAAATGAAATTTTTTGGTTTGTTGAACATTGTAGATTCAAAAGAATTTTGAAATTTACTTAAGGTCAAATCTTACATGCAAAAGTTATCTTACACGCTGTGTATTACAACTTTTTTTTATTGTCTTGATCTTTGAGCTTCACTAATTGTTGGGTATTAACAGTATTGAAAAATACCTTGACGACATTATCAAATAGCAAGGGTCAAGTTCTCTTAGATGGACCCCACTTGATTAGACTAGCCTTATATACAAATATAGAAAATAGCAATCAGGCTTGTAGGTATCCTAGATGACTATGATGAAAATTATATTCCTTTTAGTACTCCAAAGAGTGTTCTTAAAATGATTCTTATTAAAATCTTTAGGATTTTTTTAACATAAATTGCTTGCTAATTAATGCACACTCAATGCCTTTAAAAACCAAGACCAAGATATAACAATTGAGTGCACAAACATATATGAGTCAGCAAAATTAGAGATTAGAGTTCACTTTCAAGATTGATAGATTTGAATATCAAAATGAAGAATGAATATATGAAAGCATGTAGTAAGATCCATAATAAATGGGTCAAATTGAATAATGTATAAAAATACAAACAAAAGTAGATATTAATAAAATACAATATATAATAATATGTATATAAAGATGGATAAAAATTTAACAAATAAATTCTATTCTAAACAAAATACATACTTTGTCAGTACGTAACTAATATTAAAAGTATTCACTATATAAAACTGAACCAAAACTAAATGAAAATTGGTGTGGTTAAGCAAATATCACCCTTACAAATGATATTTGATACATTGACTACCCTCTCATATTGGGGATTAGAAACAACTCGGCGGGTTAACAGATGGATTGAATAACTTCTTGTATTAGAGTTAGTTTAAGGGGTTATAACACCTAAGTTTCTAAAGTGACTTCGAAGGAGTCCAACATCTCCCATTTTTATGAATATTCATGAAAGGCTATAATGCGACATGTCAAAGTTAGCTATAAAAGCTTATTTCTTTTGTTTGACTTAATAATAAAGGTTTCAAGAATGATGCATGCATGTTTACTTGGTTGAGATCCATCTAAAGATAGAGATGCTAAAATCCATTTAAAATCCAAATGTTATCTGATTTTATCCAATATATTGAGCTATGTGGCAATGCCATCTGATGGCAATGCTAAAATCCAAATGTCATCAGCCAATAGAAGATGGTGAGATTTGAACCTCCGATGTAATCCAATTTATTTGAAAGGGCGACTTCTGCTTGCATTCAGTGCAATGTCCCAAGAAAGAAAAGTTACCCATTATTTGAAAGGGCAACTTCTCCCACATTTTAGATTCCAAGCTACCTTTTTTTAACCGTTTGTTATGAAAGTCATTATCAGTGTGCAAAATTTACCAATGTCTGTTTGGTAGAACTGGAACACGTGATAAAACTAGTCATTATATATTTTTCACAATTTCCTAAAACTAAGCAATGCCATTCTGCAGAACTTCATGATAAACGTTGTAAATCAATGATAAAGCCAACTGCAATCTCAATAATATTGGACACAAATTGCATTGCAATATTGATATACATAAAACTTGAATTAGGCTTGATATTAGTAATTACAATGCCATGTTTACATAAATAAAACAACACATTTGAATTTAACCAATCAATGAATTCAGCAAACAATCAATCTTACAAAAATAATAGATGAATCTTCAGAAACCTACAAATGTCAGACTAATTTATATTCCAGATCATTTATTAACCCTCCTTGCTCAACAATTAGGTATATGCAGAACGCCGTATAAATGTCCTAGCAAAAATTATCACAGATTAACTTTAAAGCCTAAAAGTATCAGTTGACTGCAATTTCACTGGCCATGAAATTTCCTGTGTTGGCATCCTGAACTGACGGTTTGGACTTGGACATCTTGAGAACACGGACAGCTTCATTCACCTTTGCAAGCAATGAATCTGGGGACTCCAACAGAAGCAACAACTCAGCATTGTCCATGTCCAACAGCATGCCAGTAATTTTCCCTGCCAGTTCAAACTGTAAAAGCAAAGATGTTAAAAGGATGATTGTATAATCATACAATTTTCTTCAAAATGCTAAATAATCTTTACACAACATAATTTTAGAAATGAGCCACTGAAGTATACAGTACTAACAAAATCAAAGCTCTAGGGATTCATCAAGTCAACACCTGATGCTGTTGAACCAGAGGAAACAAATGCTCTCCAAGCATCTGCTTTTGTATCTCTAGTGGTGCAGCAGCTAGCACACTGCTCAAACTCTCCACCCCTAGATTAGAAGCTGGAGCAGGGTTTGCTCCAATAAAAGATGTAGATCCATTCATCATTGTTTGAGTTGTAAACCCTGTTGCAGGAGCTGACATCTGTGTTGAATTGTTCATTTCACGTGGTCGGACATTATGCATGTATTTCATGGACTGCCATTGACGCTGCTGCACCACATTTCACACTCAAAGCTAAATGGAAATTCAATGAAGGATGAAATGATGCAAATTGCTTATTTCATGATATTAAGAGTCCCGTCTTTTATGAGAAATGATAACAAATAAAAAGCTATCATAAGCCATATTATTTGTTAAATTAAAGAGACCTGTGAGATAGTAATAAGATGCAATCCTATGCACAAGTTACTAACACGATTCATATTGAATCATTTAGAAGTCATTCAATCCTTCTTTATGGTACATGCAGTCATCTACAATAAATCAAAAGACCTTGATGTAATAGAAAGATGCAGTTCAATAAAATATCTAAATATGTTACTATGCCTATATCTTAATTTACAAAATGCAGAGCCTCTTCATTGTACACTAAAAACATATTTTGGAGCCAAAAGTTAAAGGCATGCATCAGACACTAGTCAGTGATAAGCAGCGAGAACTTGTAGTCTCCAAAAATGATCAAAGTTAACTTCAACAACCTCTTGATAGGACCCGTGATTTTCTGGAGCTAGATTCATCTTGGAAAATATGGATGACAGTGTACTTAGTTTTCAATAATAGTGCATGGGATGACCTCAAATCCTACTTATGAACATACCATAAAGGAAGAGCTATGGTCAGTGTTTCTCTGAGTTAGGGGCAGGTTTTGAGTAGTAGCAGAAATTTTCCCAGAGTTAAAACTATAAGTGAAAACTGTAATACTAAAAATAAGTAAAATTCTATAGTAGTAGTATTACATCTTCAATACAATTCATAACTCACAAAGGTCAAAAAATTATACACTGTTACCTTTTCTCAATGGGGATATCACATTATTAAGAAGAGATACACACTCTCTGCTACTTGGTATATACTATATATTCCATATCCAACCCATGGTCATACAAAAAGTGCAACTAGAGTGAATCATGAGCCACTGCCATAAACTGACTCTGTGATCTTAAGCCCTAAGAAAAGGGTAAATAAGAGATATATAGAAGCACATCTTATTGGTTGACCAAAAACTATATGAGTATAGAATTAATATTACCCTCACCATTTACTCTCCTAGAACTAATTCTCACGATTTCAATCATTACTCCATCATACGTTAACTCAAATTAAGGGTACAACACTTAAGACATTAGGTTTGATTTTATTTAAGCCTTATTTTTGTTTTCTTCAATTGGAAACAGGCGGCATATGTTGGGGACAGCAGGTTGTCACCAAAATATTGCAAAAATGGGGAAACGTTCCCATATTTATTTGTTTTTGGACAGAGAGAGGAGAGTTTGTGCACATCCCCACATTCCTGAAATGTCCTCAAACAGGAGGATGGTTGTTTAGGCATGGGGGCATGCCCCCAGGCTCTATGATTGAAAGACAATTTGGCTGCAAAAATAACAGTCCCTCAAGAGGAGAATATTTTCATAGTTAATCATTTTAATTAAAGAAGAAGTCACCCACTGCCTTCTAAACCTCAACAGGCCAGCTAACATGCCAGCAAATTAAAGGTTTCTTTGTAAAACCTTTGCCCTAATTAGAGGAGAAAATTAGATTGAAAGGCTAATTATGGGATATGGGTGATCGCACTGGCCATAAAGAAATCTATTGTAATGATATTTTTTAGTGTGTTTCTATACTCACCTTGGCCAGATTATCACAAGACCAGTTGAATTGACTATTAAGTAATATAATTATTTAAGGATTAAACAAAATTGAGTAAGAAATTGAATTGCAAACAAACAAATAACATCAAGAATAATACCTACCAAATTCAAGAATATGACGCATGAAGAACACTGACATGCCATGCATTAGAATCAGATTGCAAGTTTAAGGGCTAAAATTGAAATAAAGACATTAAAATCAAACAGCTTTGCCACGATGTTTTCATGGTATTAATTGCTATGGATGATTTACAACTTACAAGAGGACAAATTGCCAACTAATATTTCTTTTGAACGTTTCTGCTATCTGTGTAAAACCTCTGATGCAGTAAACTTACTAGAATTGATGTTACATAACTTAGCAGAAAAAGGAACACAAAAAATGCAGATTAAAGGATCATTTTAAAGTACCTGTTGATTTCCAGCTGCATCTTTGTATGAAGATAGTGGCAGAGCCTTTTGTTGCAAAGGAGCAATATAGGTCATGGGTTGGCCTGGCTGAGAAAGCACAGGACCATTGATGTGTGCCCTGGGTGGCCTCTGTTGCCTAGGATTGTTTGGAATCTAGAACGAAAAAGGAAAAAAAAAATAGGATAAGGAAAAAAATAGAGTATGAGTCAAACCGACAAATCACTACTGACAAATGACAATCAAATCATCACAAGTTCAACAAATCATTGGAGTATATCGACAGAATTTATGTATGCCTACTACCACAGCAAGTGTCATGGGTGAAAATCCAGGTCTTGGCCTCCATCCTGCTCGTACTCCCATAGGTGGATACATGATCCCTTGATGTTGAGGGACTTGAGAGACAACTCCAGGAGGTGCATAGTACACAGTTGAATATCCAGGAGGAACAACAGCTCCCCCAGGACCAGAAAGGCCAGGTATTGGCTGGGCAATGCGAGCTTGCCATTGTGCTTGCAACTGTACACGCCGAACCTCCTTCCGCTGGGCAATAGCCACATAAAGTGGTTTGCTATGCAACATGTACCCTGCAGTTACACTAAAAAATGAGATCTACTCAACTCTGACAACCATAGCTATTATTTAATAATACATGCAAACAAATGAACTACTTACCAGATAGTTCTGCAATAGTTTTGTTTGCTTCTTCTGGAGTTGAGAAACAAACAAATCCAAAGCCCTTACTCAGTCCTTTCTCATCCAGCATTATCTTTGAAGAAGTGATTGTGCCATATTTACCAAATAGTTTTTGCAGTTCCTCATCATCAACTTTATCATCAATGTTTTTAACATATATATTTGACCCCTGTACAAAAATATAAGGGCAGGAAAGATTGGGAAATTTTAGAAACAAAAATAAAATGTAAAAATGAATGTTATATTCAATCAGAAGCACTCAGCACAGCTAGGACAAGCTTCTGACTGAACAATATGTGAATTTACCTGATATTTTAATATGCGTTCTAGGCGTTTCTCTTCGAATTGCCGCCTTAGCATTTGCACACGCTCTGACTTCTTTTGAGCCCTTCCTACATATATTGTCTTTGAGGCTGTCCTCAGAATGAATGTGAGGAAGCAGAATTCATTATGGTCAACTATTTGAAGGAATAAAATAAAATGAACAGCTAAAAGAAATCCAACATTAATAAACATTACCAGAGGCTTACCCAATTGTGAACCATTCATACTTTCCACTGCATTTTTTGCATCATCTGGATTTTCAAAGTTAACAAAACCAAAACCTTTTGAATTGCCATTTTCATCCTTCATGACAACTACATTCGTAATCTTGCCAAATGTTGAAAACTTCTCAGTCAAAAGTTCCACTGTCACATCTTTTTCCAGATTGTTTATATACAAATTAGTAAACTTCTGATCAGCAAAAGATCCAGACCTTTCCTGCCTCTTTATGAACTTTCCAACATATCTGGAGACAAAAAAGGAAGACCAACGAAGATTGTAAAAGTCTGTCATTAATTTGATTTTCTTAAGCATGTAATAGAAGTGCGAATATAATTAAGCACACAGAGAGTTTGTATAATAACATAGATCCACCCAACAAATTAGAAATCTCATATTTAATTAAGGTAACCACCCAACCCAAGATTCAAACTCTTGATTCTTGATATCCTAGGAAAAACTGGCATATGTTCATATACTCCAAAAGAATGTATCATTGCAAACAAGATGTCATCTCACTAGTTATCATATTTATTAAAATGACAAGAATAACTAGTACAATTAGTGGTTTGGTCTCTAATGCTGCATTAAATGTGTGATTCAGAAACAATTCAATGAATGAAATGAAACATAAATGCAAACAATTTAATGAAACAGAACTTTCGTCTGAATTGCTGCAGCAGAGAGCTTGCACTTACATGTCCTAAAACTTTCCTAGCATGTTTCAAGAATGAAAGTCAAGAACAAGAAAACAAGGATAAAAAATGTATATCAAGCCATTGGATCCAATTAAATGAGAAAAAAAAGTCCTACAGCTCAAGCAATAGTTCGGTCATAAACTCTTTAAGCTCCAACTGAGAGTTTTGTCTTTGTGTATAGCAAAACCCTTCATGCTACCTCTCAAGAAAGATAGAATGAGGAGAAGGAAATTTGCAGGGCAATTTTTATAACAACTAATGTACACATTGCATCTGCAGAATGCCACAACTGAGACCGAACCAAAGAACCGGCAAATCAAGTTGGTGTTTTACAAAGATAAATCAGGAATGGGAAGAAACCTAGACATCAAACTACACCCAGCAGATTTCAATGAACATTACATCCATTCCAAACGTTCAGATTCAAATTGGCAGAACCTACTTACACTTGCTTTTCCTGTATTTCAGTTCCATTAACATTCTCAATTGCTGCAGCTGCAGCTTCTTCCGATTCAAAATGCACAAATCCATAGCCCTTGCTTTTTCCATCCTCCATAACCACCTTACATGACAAGATTTTCCCGAATTTGCTGAAGATTTCATGGAGATGGACATGGCTAATAGATTCATGTAGGTTCTACAGACACACCAATAATCCCACTGTCACTGAGAGACCAAATAACTCAATGGGCAAATTCAAGGAAATCCAATTACCAAATACAAAGAAACCCCAATTTCTAAATAAGAACCCACTCCCCAAATCAAGATTTACAGCAAATTGAAATAAGGAACATAAGCAAACCCTAAACATTAAACCCTAGAGAGAACCCAACCAATAATAACCCAATTTACCTTGATAAAAATGTTGCCAATACCACTCTTTCTGGTCAAAGGGTCTCGGTGAGACCACATGACTCTAATGGGATTGCCCTTAAGAGGCGTATAGTTCAGAGTCTCCAAAGCTCGTGCAGCTAATGCAAAAATTCACAATAATAAAACAAATAAAATACCAACAAATTCAAATTGGGTGCACACCCAATGCTTGAAAAAACAGAAATCTATCAAGAAAACTGCAGAGAGATAAATGTGGGTCACCGTTGGCAGGTTCAACGAAATTGACATAGCCATAGCCCAGAGAGCGCTGTGTAATGCTGTCCCTGCAGACTCGAACCGATGTCAGGAGGCCAATCTTTCCAAAGAATTCGGCGAGCTCTTTCTCCGTTACCTCTGCATCGAGGTCTCCCACATACAAAGAAACTGCCGCTGGAAAAGATGGTGCAGGTGCCACTGCAACTCCTGCCATCGATATTTTTTTGTATTGGATTGTAGTAAAATCTATCGCTTTCTTCCGTGAATCTTCTTTCAATCGTTTTTCACAGCTGAAACAGAATTTCAAAAAAGCAAAAAACAATCTGCTTCTACTCTACTCAGTAAGCCGACGATTCTAATGTGGAATTTGGTTTCTTTCCAATTAGAGAAAAGATTGAATTGAACATTTATGCTCGTGTTTGAACCGCAATCTTGGGCTCTTCGACACCTGTCATTCTTCCTATATTAAGAGTTATTTAAATTAAAAAATCCCAACAAGATTGTGTATTAATTATTAGTTTTTAGTTTATGTTGCCAGTTGGGTTCTTGAAATTCTTACCGTCGGCTCTGTGAATTTTTTTATTTTATTTTATTTCTCGAAATCGCTTGAATTGCATTAAAAAAATTGTATCAGTTCGATTCTTGACTGTACTAATCCGAATGTTCTTACTAAGTACTCCAGTGATGACACGTGTATATGCTATTGTAACCCGTTCTTGTTTATTGTATTTTATTTTATTTTTCCTTTCCTTTTTACATAGTTAAGAAGTTGCACGCGCTCATGGTCCACATTTCAACCAAACAATCCCTCTCTTTTATCCAACATCATAATCATCATCTCCTTCCTTTAAAATTTCTTTTTATGGTAGAATATTTGAACTCATACTACTTAGGTGTCTACAATATCATCTTTTCTTTGCTACTACATTAAATGTCCTTTGACATCATCTTTAAAAATTGGTTGTGGGAATGGAAAAAAGTCTACAAATATGCATATCTTCTATATAGTAAAACATAAAGTCTACAAGTATGCATATCTTCTACATAGTAAAACATATGTAATGGGAATGGAAAAAAAGTCTACAAGTATGCATATCTTCTATATAATAAAATTGCATATCTTCTATATAGTAAATTGGTTGTGGGAACAGAAAAAGGTCCATAAGTACGCATCTCTTCTATATAGTAAAACACATATATGTAGTTTAGGTGAATTTGGTTGTTTTTTTTTCTTTCTAACTTTTACCTATATAGGAGCTATTGCACTTTTGTGTGCAATAGTTACGTCGGAGAGATTTTGAAAGGTCAATTAGGAAAAATTATTGATAAATTGTTGAATCAAGAAGAGGGGGGAGAGATGGAAGAATAAATACAGAGATATTACCAAGTTGCAATTTAGTAGTCAAAAGTCTACAAGCAAAACATGTCTCGTTTTCTCCTATGCATTAGAAAGCCAAATTCAAAGTTAATAGAAATAATTTTGCATTTTCAATTTTAGCCAACAATTTTCACAGTACACTCATTATTTCTAACTTTTAGTGCTTTTTACAATGTCACCATGCGTAAGTTCAAGTAAGTGAGAGGCATAAAAAATGACACACTTACTACTATTTATAATTATCATGACTCCAAACATAGTGGGAAAATATTGAATGTTGCATGTTATTATCAACACTGTTATTGTTTGTTTACATGAATGTAACAACAAAAGTAGGTCAAAATCTAATAAAATGTTCCACTAAAGGTAGGAGATCTAGGGTTGCATTATTTAGCAGCCAGTGATAAGATGTGGAATCTTCACTATAAAATATTAATAAGCTATAAAATCAATAACCCACATCAATAGAAACTGATTTCAACATCTAATCACCCTCAAGATTGTGATGCATCTCCACCTTGTGTCGCTCCTCTTTTAACTCCCCTTTTAGTTTTCAAAAGTATATCAAACTTGGCAAAACCATCAATTACCTGGAAAAAAAAACATAATAACACTGTTAGTAATAGGTTGAGTTCCACAACTTGGTGTAAATACAAAAACAAAGTAACTGTTATCCAAAATTTCCCATTACATGTGGATTTTGGCTACAAGTGGAGAAAAATTTGGCTCCCACAAGGGTAGAGCCTAGCTTGTAAATCCTACAAAATTTCCTGGTTCTATCTTTCTCTCTATAAATCTCTATGTCCTATGCTTTACCCTAATTCAAGAAAAATGGCCTAAAGAAGAAAACCCTATGCAAATTTAGGATAAACCCTAGTCGGTCTGTGACCTCTTCTATTCCTTCATCACCTTTTCCAAGTGACCTAAGTTCTTTTAAGTCATGCGTGCATTTCAAAATGCCCTTTAGTCGCTTAGTCGCGAAAGGGAAAAGGAATATTCCATATCATTCAACGATCACGAGACTGCCTTTGTCGCAAAGTCTCCTAAAGAAAATGAATATTCTCTTTAGGTTATGAGACTTAGCGCTGATCGTTCGATCGAGATATGATCTTATAGTAGTCGCTAAGTCTCTTGATGTAACCCTCAGTTAACAAATGATCTGGAGATCTTGCGACTGAGTATATTTCTAACTTCAGAGGCGACCTCAGTTTGAAGAAGAGTTGAGTTAAAGGCTTTGGTCGCCAAGTCTCGTAATAAACCCAAGGTCAGCCAAATGTTTTAGCGACTCGGTGATTAAAGAAATTCAGTTGATCAAGGTTAAGCAGAAGTCAAAGCCAGGGTAATTGAGATTCAACTTGCAGAAGATGACACATGAACACCATGTGACAGATTTGTAGGGGTCAAAACAGTGACATGGTGGAATTTGTAGCTGAGGTGGTTATAAACAAATGATAGAGTGACACATGGCAGTGAATAGGCCCAGGCATTATGTGCTTAGTCGCTAAGTCTCTAAAGAAAGTCAAAAAGTCAGTGAAGTTGATGAGATTTTGCGGAGACCATTGATGCAAAAGTGATCTTACGGTTGTTGTTGAGTCTCGTAAGGAAATCATGGTTAGGCAAAATGATTAGAGATCACAAGACTCCTCAGTCACCAAGTCTCGATAAGAAACCCAAGGTAAAAGGTGAGTTAGGTTAAGATCACTGTTGTCACTAAGTCTCGTGAGGAAACAAAATATTCTCTTAATGTTATGAGACTTAGTGCTGATCGTCTGATCTCATTCTGATCTTACGGTAGTTGCGTAGTCTCTAAAGGAAATCAAAGTTAAGGGAATATTATCCCGACTCAGTGACATGAAGGATTTCAGGCAACTAGAGTTAAAAAGGAAGTGAACCTGGGTTAGAAGCAAGTCAGCAAAGATAAAGAGAATGATGGAGATCAATGATGGTGTTTTAAAAGAAAAGGTCAAAGATTCTTCGGGCCGTTGATAGGATACTCTCACGCCACCTGTGACCGTTGCTTATTAAAATATTTAAAAATTCAAAAGATCTGATCTCAGAGCTCATGGTGGTGGCACAATATTTCAAGCTGCAGACAGAGAGATGGGTCGAGCCAACTTCTCAGGTTGCATTTATGGCAAGATGGAAGATATTCAAGAATATATCTGATCATCTCATATATTTTCTACATGCATTAATAAATAGAATTGACAGCATTAGGGTTTCTGCATTGTTTATGCAAAATCTATTGTAAACCCTAATTTCTACAATTTGGATTGTTTCCTAAGCTTGCGTGCTAGAGGAACATGTATATAAGTTAGTTTTCAAGCTTTTTAGCAGGGAGTTTTTCCAGTTGGTGCAAGATTTTTTTGTGGCATTTTCTCTACCCTCAAATCTTCACTTCTTGTAATCTTTCATTGAAATAGAGGTTTTGTATGAGCTTTTAGTGGCATTTTTTTTGCCCTCAAGCTTTTCTTTAAATTTGTATTTCTCTTACTGAAATATATATAGTTGCTTATGCTAGAGAAATCTTAGGGTTCTAGAGCCTTTCTTCCTTTCAACATCTTTGTGTACTATTGTGTGTGATTTGATTTAGGTTATCTTGTGGATTTTGTTCATCCCTGACTACTTTGTCTCACTCCTCTTCCTATTTGCTAAAGTGAATATATGTTTGCAGGTCACAGTTTGTGTCTAACTTTGCTTGGGAATGTTATTGCCTGTGAAATTTGTTCTTTCCTCGAATAAAATCTTTCCATTCCAGACCTCTCTATGAAATACTTATGCAAGCCTATTCAAAAAGATTGTGTTCTATTAAATCTAATAACCTTCATGCTAGTTTGGTTACTGTGTTATATTTCAAGTTACCTTCGGTGTATTACCTAGTATGATAATTTGCTTTCAGTTATTTCCATTTCAAGTACTCCTTCTATCCCTTTCCCTTCAAGTTTACTTTTCCATGTTCAAGATCAGATTAGGTGATTATCCAAGAGGAACCGACCTAGAATCTGGAGGCTTCACTTCAAGTTAGCATAGGTCCCACAACCTCAAAGTGATTCCCATGTTATACTAGATTATCAAGGCCAAGAGAGCTTGAATAGGGTGCAAATTTAGTGTATAACAGTTCTGGCACGCTCGGTGGGACCACTACTAAAAGAAGTGTATTTGCAAAGCTATGCTCTCTCTGATATTTTGATTGCATGGTACTGACCTAAAAGAGGTTTCTTTGCAAAGCATATCCGGCGACTCCAGTGGTGTAGAGAACAGAAGATCTAGTCCTGTTCAAAAGTTTATGAGAAAGTTTGAGACAAGAAGCTCAAATCCCTCTGAGTTCTCACAGCTGCCTTTGACTAGAAGTTATTGCAGACTGTCTCAGAGAGCATCCCCTACAAGGAGGGTTTAGTCTACACCACCTGCTGCAAAAGGGAGACCTTTTCCTTTCCATTCAAGAAGGAGAGGAAGATCTCTAACTAGGGAGCTACAAGAAGATTCAAATCCACTCCTTGACCCAAATACAACTCACACAGTTGTTTCCTGACAGATAACAGCTCTTGCAATGGCCAGACAGTTTGCCTTTATGCCCTTCAATCAAGGAAGTCCATTGAACTTTTCTCAACATCATGATGTGCCCTTGGTAGCACTCAAGAGTCTTCCTGACTTTACAGGAGAAGGATAGACAACTGCATGTGAACATGTAAGAGACGTAGCCACTATATGCAGTGTGCATCATATCACATAGGAAGATGTGGCTACCAAGCTCTTAGTATCCTCTTTCAAAGGTAAGGCTTTAGAATGGTTTAGAACTCTAGCTATTGGTTCCATTGATTCATGGGATAGACTAGGTGAATCATTAAGCAGATATTTTGAAGATAAATCAGATCATTTATCTTTGGTTGAGCAATTAACAACCATTAAGAGAGCCCCTCAAGAACAAATGCCAGAATTTAATAATAGATTCCTTAAGACATGGAATAGAATTCCTATCTCAGTAAGACCTTCAGCTGACCATGCCTTCCTATATTTATTGAGAAGTCTGAATAGCAATATCTCTATCATGATTCAATCCATGGGAGGTACTTCATCGCCTCAAGCCTTTGACATCATTGTCAGGGTTGAAAATTGTTTAATCCAAGCAGGCATGATAGCCCCAAGGCCGCCCATGCCTATTTTTCCCAATATTCAACCAAGCATGCCTTTGAGTATCCCTGCATATACTCCCATACCCACTATAGTAGTACCTCAAGCCAACACTAGCTATGAGGAATCCAAAGCAGGCTTCTCCCAAGAACTACAAGCAATGAAAAGTGATCAACAAGCAACAAATAGCTTGTTACAAAGTGGTCAGCAAGAAATGACAAATCTGTTGCAAACTCTAACCAAAGAATTGACAAATCTAAAGAAGCAAAATCAGGGAAATAGACCACCCCTTTAGCCATAGGCTCAAGGTCCCAACCAACAATATCAAAACCAGGGACCATCTTATCAACATAATAGGCCACCTTACCAAGGAAATTACCAAGGTCAAAGGTAGAAATTCAATCAGATGCCATTTCAACCTTATAATCCCACACCTCTTAGTTCTACAAACCCAACAAGAGATATAGCTCCAAGTCATAACAATATAGTCTTGGACAATGAATGGTGTTTTCCTTGCAATCAGCCACATAATCATGCTACATGCTCAAATGGGTGGATGAACCAAGCACTGATGGTTTAAAATGCCTCGCATACTCAATCAGAGGCTTCTTCTAATGAGTCATTTCCTTAGCAAGAAGCCCAACATAATGAGACTGCTCTCTTCAATTGGGAGCAACAAGACTTCAATGGAGCGAATGGTGAATCCACCATAGCAGCCAACACTCGGTCTAAGAGAAGAGCTCAAGACATAGAGTGAATAGGAAATAGAGCTAAAGCTACTACATTGGCAGATACATCACATCCTTCTATTCCTACCATACTAAAGAAGACTCCCATTATTTCAGTCAAAGAGGGTCAATTTCCTAAGGAAGTTGAGCCTATCATAGTGAAGACACACCAAAGAGTACACACAATAGTGCCTTTCAACATCGTAGAAAATATGAAGAAGGAAAATTTCACTATGTCTATGTGGGACTCCTTGGCTATTCCAGGACAACCTGAAATATTGAAGAATGCAATGACTCAAGAGGTAATTCCTCAGGAGTCTACAAAGGAGGCTACTAAGCTAGTGTGGGTCAATGCTGATCAAAAGAAGGAGAATTCAAGTAGCAACTCTAAGGTAGGTGCCATACAAGGTAGAAATCTGAAACCACCTCCCTTTTATGTATCTTTAATTATTGGAAAATCTTTAGTGCATAATTGTATGGTAGATAGTGGGGCAACTAGCTCTATCATGCCCCAAAAAGTAGCTGACTAATTGAGACTTAAATATGAACCTTTCCAAAAGAAGGTGACCCAACTTGATGGTTCTTCAGTAAAAACCATAGGTTTGGCCAAGGACACAAGCTTGATTCTCCATGCAAGCCCCAATTTTTCTATCCTACTTGACATATACATCATAGACCTCCCTGCCTTATTTTCCATATGGTTATCAAGGGAGTTTACAGCCAAGATAGGAGGCTATCTTTCCTCTGACTGGTCTCACATGCTTTTCCATAATAGATATGGAACCAAGGTTACTATCAAGTCTGAATCATTGGTAGCACACCATATAAAACCTTATGTGTCCAATGTACTCGATACAAGCTGCCTTGCACTTGACAGTAATGATTTCCCAATCATCAAAGAAGAAAAAACTAAGATAGAAGATATCCCCGATATCTATCTAGATGAGATCGATTCAGAAAGAGCCTCAGAGGCCCAAGCCAATGTTATTTGGGATGCCGGTTTGGGAAACTATCTGATGCAAGAAAATGAATTCAAAGAGCTGAATCTTCTCAAAATGGACACTGAATTAGAAGATCAAGGCAACCAAGTTTGGGAGCTATTCTTTGATGGTGCTAGAAGCAGACATGGCTCCGATGGTGGTTCTATGCTAATCTATCCAAAGGGGGAAAAATATTATACATCTTTTAGATTTAGCTTCTCTTGCACTAGCAACACTGCTGAATATGAGAGCCTAGTGAATGGATTGGAGTGGGCTAGAAAAAGAGGGATCAAAGCCCTAAAGGTTTATGGTGACAGTGAGTTAGTTGTCAGTCAAGTGAGAGGGATAAGTGAAACCAAAAATGACACAATGAGAGCATACAAGCATAGAGTTTGGGATGCAATTGAAGATTTTAATGCTTTCAATATTATTGCAATCCCTAGAAAAATGAATCAGAATGCAGATAGATTAGCTGCTGCTGGATCCCAATATGATATCCCCAACAACATTTCAATGCAAAAGGATCAAAAACATATTAAAGTAGTTGTTAGGCCTTCTATTCTTGATAATGATGTTAATTGGCAAGTGTTTGACAATGATGAGCAAATTCTACAGTTCTTGTTTGAAGAGGATGTCTTTTTAGAGCATAACCGAGGTAGGTTGATGCAGAACTATGGTGATCAAGTGGTACAACTTAAATCAAATAAAATGCCAAAAGGACTTGTCACCCTGGAATCCGTCTTCAACAGAGATGACCAAGCACAAAAGAGTAAGATTGACTTGGTAGTTCAGCAAGAACATGACACTGACCTAGAGCTAGAGCCAGGTAAAAGCTTGAAATTTGGAAAGATTAATACTGATTTAGAGAAGCAAGATTATGTCTAATTATTTCAAGAATTTGGTGATATATTTGCTTGGCAATATGAAGATATCAAAGGTTTCAACCTAGCACTTGCTTAGCATACAATTGAATTGGAACCAAATGCCAAACCAGTGAGATAGAAACAAAGACCTTTCAACCCCAAGCTAGAGCTACTTATGCATAAAGAAGTGCTCAAATTAATAGAAAGTGGTATTATTTACCCCATCAAACATAGTAGTTGGGTTTCCAACCTTGTTCCTGTTAGGAAGAAGAATGGGGAGCTAATATTGTGTGTTTATTTTAGGGATCTGAACAGAGCATCCCTAAAGGATCGCCATCCATTGCCATATATGGAACAAATTTTATAGTATGTTTCTGGATCAGAACACTTCTCACTGCTGGATGGCTATTTAGGGTACAATCAGATCTTGGTTCATGAAGAAGATCAATATAAGACTACATTTACTACCAAATGGGGAACCATGGCTTATCAAAAGATGCCTTTTGGTTTGTCAAATGTAGGTGCTACTTTTCAAAAGGCAATGGATATGGCCTTTAAGAGCCTCATGTTCAAATTTGTACTGGTCGATTTAGATGATATAACTATTTATTCTAAACATGCATCAGACCATATCAAACATTTGAAGAAAATATTTGAAAGGTGTAGAGAGTTTGGGATTTCCCTTAATCCCAAGAAATGCGTGTTTGTAGTCCATGAAGGAAAACTGTTGGGATATATTGTATCCAAAAAAATCCAAACAAGGAGTTACAGTGGACCCTAAAAGGATTGCAACTATTCTAGAATTGCCTCTACCACCTCATAAGAAATTTTTTCAATCGTTCATAGGAAGGATTAACTTTTTCAGGCTTTTCTTGCCTAACATTGCAGATTTATTAAAGCCTTTAACAACTATGCTAAAAAAGAACTCAATTTTTAGCTGGAGTAGAGAAGAGAAGGCTAATTTTCAAGCTATTAAAGAAGCTCTAACAGAGGCTCCTACCTTGTTAAACCCTGATTTCAGTAAGGATTTTATCCTTTATGCTTATTGAGGCCCTTATGCTATATTTGCAATAATAACTCAAGAAAACTCTAAAGGATTGGAGCAGCCTATTGCTTTCTTTAGCAAAGGCCTAGAAGAGTATGAACAAAGATACTCTTTTGTAGAGAAACATGTACTTGTTGTGGTAAAAAGTCTTAAAAAATTCAGATATCTATTGACTCACAACAAGGTACAATTGAGAGTTACTCATCCTGGTGTCAAGGAGTTCTTGCTTTCTAAGGACCTAAATGAAAAAAGAGTTGGTTGGATTACCAAAGTCATGGAATATGGCATTGATGTTCAAATCACTAAGCTGGTTAGAGGAAGAGGTCTTTGTGAGCATTTGACAAGGGGTGGAGATTCAAAAAATCTAGAACAAGAGAATGCATCTCTGGTTGTGCATTCGACAAAAGAACATGCCAAGGCAGCAGGTTGGTTGTCTAACATGGTTCATATTTTAAAGACAGGTGAATGTCCTGCAAGTTTAGATTCAACCAAAAGAAGATATTATAGATTACAATCTATACCCTTTGTGTTGATTGATGAGATTCTTTTTAGAAAGGATCATAATGGTGTCCTCTTAAGATGCATAGATTTAGATCAAGTGGCAAGTGTCTTGAATGAGTTTCATGATGGACCTTCTGGAGGTCATTTTTCTCCTAGGACCACTGCTTTTAAGATCACGGGGGCTGGATACTATTGACCAACTATCTTCAAGGATAGTCATGATCATGTAAGAAAATGCATAAAGTGTGCCATGTTTGCAAGAAAAGAAAAACTTGCAGCTCTGCCCCTCTAACCAATCAGAATAGAGTAACCTTTCATGAAATGGGGCATTGACTTTATAGGCCCAATTAATCCTCCATCTAGTTCAGGACGTAAGTGGATCATAACTGCAACAGATTATTTTACTAGATGGACAAAAGCTATTGCACTGAAAGAGGCTAATGAGAGTGTTGTCTTGGGATTTTATGATGACATCATTCATAGGTTTGGCACTCCAGATTCTATCATATTAGATAATGCACTTGCATTTACAAGCCTCAAAGTAACTAAATGGACACTCAGGAATGGCATTTATCGGAATAATAGTTCTAACTATTACCCCCAGGGTAATGGCCTAGCAGAGTCTACAAAAAAGAACCTGATTAGAATTATTAGGAAGGCTTTGCAAGAAAATCAAAGAGACTGGCATTCCAGGCTCAAGTTTGCCTTATGGCTAGATAGGATAACCCAAATAAAATCATTGGCAATTCTCCTCATATACTGGTGTATGGCAAAAAGGCCAGACTATCTATTTCAACAGAGTTACCAACATTAGACCTTGCCACACAATTTGTTCTCTTTGAAGGAGGAGATCTCTTACAGGTAAGGTATGCTCAACTCATGGAGCTGGAAGAGACCAGAAACAAGTTTATGCAAACCATGGAATTCCAACAGATGCAAACTAAGAAGAATTTTGATAAGACGACTAGAGCCAGGAATTTCAATATTGGAGATATAGTCCTCAAGCGAGATGAATACAAGTGCAAGCCTGGAAGACATTCAAATTTTGAGTCCTTTCGGGGTGGACCATTTGTAATCACAAAGTGTAAGGAACATAATGCATTTCAATTATCAACTCTTGGAGGAGATGCCTTGTCGATATCAGTCAATGGTTTCCATCTCAAGCCTTATTTCGAGGTTTGTCCCACTCTGTAATTAGTTTCCTTCTTTTTCTTGCTTTCTAGGTTTAGTTTCTTGCTTTCCTTGAAGTTCTCGTGCATAGTTAGTAGTTCCTCTTCTTGGTTTCAATATATTTCTCCCAAAAAAGAAGTTTCATGTGCTCAAAAGATGACTCCATGCCCAATAGATGTCAAGGCCACTGGCTTTCAATGTCTAGCAGGCTAACATCCAGTAGAAATCGCCAAGAATGTTATCCAAAATTTCCCATTACATGTAGATTCTGGCTATAAGTGGAGAAAAATGCAGCTCCCACAAGGGTAGAGCCTAGCTTGTAAATCCTGCAAAATTTCCTGGTTCTATCTTTCTCTCTGCAAATCTCTATGTCCTCTGCTTTACCCTAATTCATGAAAAATTACCTAAAGAAGAAAACCCTATGCAAATTTAGGATAAACCCTAGTTGGTCCATGACATATTCTATTCCTTCATTACCTTTTCCAAGTGACCTAAGTTCTTTTAATTCATGTGCGCATTTCAAAATTCCCTTTAGTCGCTTAGTTGTGCAAGGGAAAAGGAATATTCCATATCATTCAGTGATCATGAGACTTCCTTTGTCGTGAAGTTTTCCAAAGAAAAGGAATATTCTCTTTAGGTTATGAGACTTAGAGCTGATCATTCGATCAAGATCTGACCTTATGGTAGTCGCTAAGTCTCCTAATGTAACCCTTAGTTAACAAATGATCTGGAGATCTCGTGACTGAGTATATTTCTAACTTCAGAGGTGACCTGAGTTTGAAGAAGAGTTGAGTTAAAGGCTTTAGTCGCCAAGTCTCATAATAAACTCAGGGTCATCCAAATGTTTCAGTGACTCAGTGATTAAAGAAATTTAGTTGATCAAGGTTAAGCTAAAGTCAAAGCTAGGGTAATCGAGATTCAACTTGCAAAAGATGACACATGAACGCCATGTGGCAGATTTGTAGGGGTCAAAACAGTGACAGGGTGGAATTTGTAGTTGAGGTGGTTATAAACAAATGATAGAGTGACACATGGCAGTGAATGGGCCTAGGCAATATGTTCTTAGTAGCTAAGTCTCTAAAGAAAGTCAAAAAGTCAGTGAAGTTGATGAGATTTCACGTAGATCGTCGATGCAAAAGTGATCTTACGGTTGTCACTGAGTCTCATAAGGAAATCATGGTTAGGAAAAATGATTAGAGATCATGAGACTCCTTAGTTTCCAAGTCTCGATAAGAAACCCAAGATAAAAGGTGAGTTAGGTTGATCACTATTGTCGCTAAGTCTCATGAGAAAACAAAATATTCTCTTATTGTTATGAGACTTAGCGCTGATCATTCGATCTCGTTCTGATCTTACGGTAGTCGCATAGTCTCTAAAGGAAATCAAAGTTAAGGGAATGTTATCCCGACTCAGTGACATGAAGGTGATGACATGTAACTGATTAAATGGTTGACTATATTAAGTTGAAGATGATGCAAGACATTAAATCAGTTAATGGTTTGTATTGTCATTGATGTCAACTTGATATCATCTATATGGTCATGCCAAAGACTTCAGAGAATCAATGGAATAAAGGTTATGATTTTAGCAATGCACAAAAGTCAAGTAGTCACTAAGTGACAGACTACACCGATGGAGTGCACACCATCGGTAAAGACAGAGATAAAGTCACAGTGATGCCCGACAAGTAGAAGATAGTATTTCCCGACGAAGTAGAACCAAATGATGCACGATGAGCTAAACACAGTGTTTCCTGATGAACAAAATCCAATGATGCCTAATGGATGGAGATCCCGAAGCTAACTGAAGTTACACTGACGAAACTGGCAGTTGTCAACGATGACAAACTATAGAATTGACCGACAAAACAAAGAGTTCAGAAAATGACAAAATATCTAGCTGGCAGAGCTAAAGGATAGACTTAACTGGTTGTTTCATTTGTTTTATTCAACCATAGCTAAGTAAATGATTTGTACAGTTGGCAAGAAGATAACTACGAGATAAATCAAGAGTTAAAGCCATAAATCAATTTGGCTGGATTGTTTTTCACGCCAAGAATCAAGAATCAAGAATCAAGAATCAAGAATCAAGAATTAAGGAACATCATGTCTATATAAGAGACAAGCATAATTCACTTTTAGTGTGGTCCATAAGCAATCATATACACGGGGGAGTGAACTGATAGAAGATGCTGAATAAGAAACTGATGAAGGAGTAACTTCATGCAGTCCTAATCAATCAAGATGAGGGAGAGCTAAAGAATTCTGCACACACCGACGGATAGAGAAGCACAACATCACAGAGTAGAAATATTTAAGTACAAAGGAATTGTATTGATACATTGATCAGAAAGATATTGTAATTAAATAGATCTAAAAATCTATAATTAAGTTGCATTAGAAACATGTCATTTTGTTTTAGTTTAACCATTGAAGCATTAAGTCTCTTAATAGAGCAGGACTTAACAATCTTTTGTAACTGAGGTATATCCTAACAGATTACCAGAAGGTTGACTCATGATAGTAGCACCGGTCTTACCTAAAGCCTATTGACAGTCTAAGAAGGAGGCTGATTCAAG
>MU226820.1:187413-201062 GCA_018584345.1 Thuja plicata
CTCCACCTCCACCACCCCCACCTCCACCCCACCCCAACCCACTAATGTAAGGAGGGTAGGAAGACCAGGGCCCAAGGCACTCCCAGCTATCCAAACCAACTTTTAGAACAACTCAGAAGCAACAACATAGAAAGGGAGAGAAGAAGTAGCAAAACATTTATATTATTTCATCAAACATTACACATGTTGAGATATAAGGCCTTCCCAGTTTTGGCCATATACATTTAGATGTTTACAGAATAATCTTGATACATGCAAGGTCGCAGACCTACCATCCAAATCTGCTAACACTGAATATTGTATCCAAAAACTCCCCCCTAATCTAAGAACAGAAAATCAAATATCTACAAGAGTCAACCGAAGAGGTCGGCACTCAGATCTTAAAGATCCAACATAGAAAACAAAAAAGACCCAGATTTAGGTCCACACACATTCCAATGAGAGATCCAACATTAATTATGCTACAAAAATTAAATGCAGAAGTCATCTAGAAGATACAATATCAAAATACACAACTTGGTAAGAAGCCAACCAAGCATAGAAACAACCCAGTGAAAATTCAACCGAGCACAAAGACAACTCAGTGAAAACCCACTGAGAATCATGGGTAAAGCACACCACTGAGTAGTCAAAATGACCACCGAGACCCATCGGTAAAGCAAGACTGAACAAGTAACGAAGCCCAAGTGGAGAACAAACAAGTCTTCAACTGAGTGAACAAAAGTAGTTACCGAGCACTTTACCGAGCAATCTCCAACAAGTGACTGAACCAAAACAAACATTTTTTTTGGTTGATATAGGATTGCCAAGAACCCAAGATGCTCATGCATCATCCACCCCAACCACAAGATGATACCGATCAGGTTCTCTATAAAAAGAGAATTGATGAAAACATAAAAGCTATCTTGGACCACATTAATCACCTCCAAAATCAGCCCTTTGTCCCCCCCATGTTGTGCACTTTATAGGCACCATGCAAAATATTGTATATTTAGTGAAATCTATTGATGGTGACCTTGATAGGCACCATGCCTAGAGAGATGAGAGGAGGCAATATTATGCTGATGGTCTCACATATAAACAAATAACTTATATGAAATTACCAAGGACACAATATATCCATGTTTTAGGGACCGAAAAATAGGAGACCAATTAAAAGATAAAAACATGTATATCAATGAGGTGGTGTGTCCATCGAGGAATGGTGGACATTGTTTGGAGTCGTTGGTGGATGTGTTTTGGTCACCCCCACCCCCATGCAAACTGAGAAGTGCCTTTGTATTTTTTTTAAAAAAATAACACGGTGAGTTTGTGTTGGGCTTGAAACCAGACTATTTTGACATTAAATATTTTTAGGGGGTTGGAAAGGGCATGCCCAAGAATAGGATAGGGGAAAATGTTGGCCCTACAAGACCTGTGCCAGGTGCACCTCTTTTGGATCCTCCCCACCTATTATACCTGCACCATTTTATGAGCATATCATGATCTTAGCCTTAGGATCATTGAGTCAGTTGACCACTAGTCGCAGAGATCAAACCACAAATATGGAAACACCTATAGTAGAGCCTCATCCATGCACTAGTTTGCATGATATGTGTTATGGTCCTATTGGTCACATTTTATGTTACAACAAAATAAAACAACATCTTCTTCTTCTGACTAGTTTTATAGAGAAGCCAACTCCAAATATTACTCCATCCAAGAAAAGGACCAACTAACAAGCACTCTTACAATACTTCTACTCTTTAGGTTATGCTATACCAAGGGGGGATACCCTATAATACCTTGAGATATTTCTATATGGTATTCATCTAAGCAATAATCTCAGAACAACTCAACATAACTGGGAGATATTAGATAATTGGCTTATTACCCATTGAACATCAACCATGAAATGGAGCATGAGATAGAAACTCACAACAAACTTATACAAATATAGACTTAATGGATTTATGTTTGTTTATATAGAAACCATAGCCAATATGCAACCAGATGTGCAATAACAAATAACTTATTAATTTTAGATTAGTGCCTTATCCATTGGGATACTCTCTAACTCAAATACAGTATACCAAAATCAATATCATTCAAAGATTCTAGGCCATAAACACAAATATCCCAAACCCAAACTACTCATAGAATCTTAGCATATGTCAGATGAATCTATGTATTAATGAAAGCATCTTTTAATATGGTCCTTGATCAAAACTCTCAAATAAGTACATAAACACAGAGAAATTCTATGCTAATGAATTAGAAAACTCATAACTCACAAGACAAGATGACAAAAGAGAGATTGGAATTTGGATCTTTATCTTAAGTTTAAAGAATCGTATTCCAGTATACAAGATGTACTTAGAGATAACCTCTTCAATAATCTGTAAGAGATCTTTCAATTTTATTTCTAATTATAACACCTATCTAGTACAAACTTTTTGCTATAATTCCCTGACTAAAACCTTGCAAAATGTTTACAATAAAATTTTTCCAGCCCTTTCCAATGATCTTGGCAATCCTTTTATAGAATAGGATTGTAACAAGTGAAGAATCAATTGGAATAAGGACAAAACAAATGACTCAAGAAAAATACAAAATAGCAAGTGAAGTGATAACCACTTTTATTACAATATATTCAAAATATTTTGTCTTCTGATCGTCTGAGTACTTGTAATTGCTTTAAGGTTGTTCGGTAGCCGCCATCTAGAATTTATTGTCCTTGAGCCTGTTGATGTAGGATCTTTACCTTGTCTATTTTATTCACTGCTGGGAAGCATTGTCATTTATTGCCTTTTACATATTATCATCTTCTCCTTGATCAATTGCATTGTATCTGTCCTTCCAGGAGGTATAAACCTCATCACTTGGCCAAGAGAAACTAATGACTTCATATTTTTTGCTGTTAATCTCATTCCAACTGACACATGCCTTCTCAATTTCCCCTCTCTAGAATTCAAAAAATGACCTGGCTTTGCTAATGATTTCCATAATTTGGACAAACAAAAGCGTGCTTCCAAAGTAATAATATTGTTGGTCTTGGTTGCCAATGCCTCATTCATTTGTCTTAGCCACAATGCTTCAATCTTTATCTCACCACTCTTCTTGAAAAGATTAGGAAACATCTCATAACAATCCTTTGAATATTCTTTCCTCAAAGTCTCTACCTCCTAATGATGATGCTTCTCTTTATGTCCATGTCCATTAGTAATTTGAAACATTTATAAGTGCCAGTCAATATGATATCAATATTATTTTGTTCTTTAAATGTAGAATAGAAGAATTTCAATTCTGCTCTGTTTCCCTCCCATCTATCCATTATTGAATCCCACTTATCCTTATCTACATTATATTCATTCAATATATTGACAATTTTATTTCCCTGTAAATAAATGGTAGCATGACTTAAACTATGAGTGCATTGCATGAGAGTGACATGTATTTTATCAGCATACCTTTGTTGTACCCATGCCTTTGCTTCTTTAAACGCTGGAGAATCTTCAACCCATTTCTTCCTTGATTCTTATAGCTTGGTCCTTTCAGCAATTAATTTTTCTCTTTCTAATTCCAAGTCTGCTTGTGTAGTGGGACTTGATGGCATGGGAGAAGGGGGATAAGTTATAATTGGACTTGATGATGAGGGCTAGTGAGGATCTTGTGTAATCATTCTTTGAGGTACAAACTGAGCTATTTGTTTACCTTCAAGGATAACAATATTTTTATCCTTCTCAATAGAATTTATCACCTCATCATTATAGGCCTTCATGACTATCTCATATTTTTCCCTTAGGCCTTTGATTTCTTTTTCTTGTTTCTCAGCTACTTTCAGGCCAAATTTTTCCGATTCCAAAGTAAGGCTAGTTTCTTCTACCCCTAAGGTGTTTTTTACTCTTCTTACCATGAGGCTACCTGCATGTTCGACATGATCATCTTCACCATTTCTCTTATTGTCTTTCTTCTTTATAGACCACATTACATGTGCTGCATGGTCTTCACTAAATTTAACACCAGTAGACGCTTCACTAGTGTGCATTGGTTTGGTCTCTTTTCTAACAACATCAATGACAATAGCATCAACAAGATCCCACTGTGGCAAAATGAGAACTCATTTTTTCTTTACCAATTCTCTGACTTCTTCAGGAGTGATTTTGTCAAACTTAGTTGTACCATCTCCTGCTTTATTTCCTTTTCAATGTCATCTTAATTATCTCTATCAGGTTGATCATTTTGCATCTTCTGACATTTCTCTCTAAATTCATTAATGTGAATTCTCCAAAGGAATTGAATAAAAGCCCTTGCTTTAACAAATTGATCATCTAACAAGAATTCATCACTAGCTTGCTTAGTGATAGGATCCAACTCCTTCCCAGAAAACTCAACTATTGTTAAGTCCATTTCAGCATGTTTGGGTGCCTCTGGCACTCCTTGCAATTCCTGAGGTGTAACAAAGATATGTCCTACATTTGCACGAATTTCTCAACAATGGTCTGTTCATCCATGTGCAGGGGAGATTGGTAAGGAGAATAAATATTATATTGTTTTTTATCTCTTCCTTCCACCCTTTTCCCTTTTGGAGATGACAATGATTGGGTACTTTAGTCTAATGGTCTTTTCCCTTTCGGATCAAAGGTCTTTCCAACTCTTGGAAGGATTGTGCTATATCCTCTCTGTTGGTATACCACATACTTCCCTGGTGGAACAACCATTTCCTGTATAGCTCTACTCAAAATAGCCTTGGCCTTTTCTAGCTTTGTTTCCATTACCTTCTTCTTCTTCTGGTCTAAGGCTTGCATAATGTCTTCAAACATACTCATCAAGGATTCTACTTTCTTTTCATAGGGCATAGAATATTTCAAGGAATCATATGCTTTATCAAAATGGTGGAAAAAATCTAATGATTTCTTATATACTAACCACTTTTCCTTCTTTATCTCTTGCTCCATCAAATCAAATTAATTTCTAATTATATCCTCAGGAAAATTAAACTGATGATCTAGAGCTAAACACTTAGTTATTTTTCTGAACATATCACTAATGAATCCCTCATTATCTGCACATCTTACCACTAATGTTTCCAATTGATAAGGCTCCAAGTATTTGTGAAATTGGGTCCATCCTCCTTTAGTGACAATGAACTGGTGTGCTTTTGTGATGGTAGGGAAGATGCTACCTTTCATTTTTCCAGTGAATGCTTCCTCTTGTAACCCACCCAGTTGTCTAAGGATTTCTGCCATGCCTATCTTGAGTGGAACCCTATAAGGGATGACATTTGGAGTTCCTCTAAAACCGTAGACCCTTATAACTATTGAAACAGGGTATAGAATGAAGTCACCCCAATTGTGAACAATCTGAAACTCTTTAACATACTCCATTGGTCTCAAAAGTCTTAACACATCTATGTGAATTCTTGGGTTCTCTGTGCATAACAACACTCTGAGCCTAGAGCCAAAACATCTATCATAATTGATAAAACTAAAATATTTCCTATCCCAAGACAAATCTGTACTTCATAACTAAACTGGCAACTCTTCATCATCTTGAAATTTGATAAGATCCATTTCTCGCTTAAAATAGTCAGTATTATTATACAAGATCATTTGCATCATCATAGAGTACCATCCAAATGTCTTAACTATCTTAGACTCTTTTATGCCTACTAGACCTTAATGCATTAGATCAGCAATGTGAGTAGTAAAGTTAAAAAAATAGACAAATGTGGATGCAAAATCTGAACCATCATAAGCATTAAGTGAATGGGCATTGTTCTCACCTCATCTTCTCCTAGAACATGACACAGGGCACTATACATCCTTCTATCCTTTCCATTAAAATAATCTAATTCAAAGGGCTCTGGTGTGTTAGGGCCTACTACAATTAAACCCCCTATCTTATTGAAATACTCTTTCAAAGGCTCGGTTTTGAAGTACTCCCTTTGAGCCTTGTACACTTCTTTGAAATACTCAAAATCAATGTCATCCATTTGAACAAAAAGGTCACTCAACTTGAAAACTTTTCTTATCTCATCAGCTGTGACACTCATTACTATGTTCCCATCTGTATCTCTCAAAAACCTAGACACCTTGTGATAATTTTTGGCAATTGTGATCAACAAATTTGCGCCCATAAACACTCCAGGAACTATCAATTTTCCTACATCCAAATCCCATATGTTACAGTCTAGGATAGGAGCATTCCTTTGGCTGAAAGCAATTTTGAACAAACTAAAACCATTTATACTAACCTTGGAGTCCCTAGCCCATCTTTCCATATCATATAAACCCTCCCCAACTCTAAAATGAGGACTTACAAGCACCATTTGTTTGAGTTTAGTAGATTCATTGGTGGATCCATTCAACTGCTGTAAAAGATCATCACACACATTCCTTTCCTTGTAATTAATTTTACCAGTGAACTCAATTCTAGGGGCCATTTCTAAATTTAGGGTTTTTTTTATAGTAATATTATCAGAATTTATCAACACTCTGTTTATTCTTCAGAATTTGAAACCGTACTACAGGTATGAATTTTAATGCTTCAAAAGTATGACAATAGAAAACTTACCTATTCTGCAATGTAACACAGAGCACAAGATTACTTCAACTTTCAGTTTTGCTTCAATCACTTCAATGGTTATGGTAACTTCAAACTCAAGTAATTAATTATATGCTCAATTAAATCAATCTCTCGCATTGAATTTTATCTGAGGTGGCCACACGCTCTATAATCAATTCATCTTGTTTGAACAATCGCGACTTAATGGTTCATTGAAACCATTCTTAAAGTTTTAAATCTGAACCATATATCTTAACAACATCCCATCTATCGTGTGGCTCTCATCACTTTATGAAAACCACTATTCATCTTGGACACACGTCAGCATGACTTGATCTCTTAATCATTAGATCTTGTGCATCTCCACCATAAGCCTTTAAGTTAGCTGCCCAATTTTTTCTAGCCTAACCAACAATTACTTTACCCCAGACTTTACTAACTGTAGATATAAGTTTATCAGAGAAGCCACGTGTCAACACCACTTAATGGCTTATACGATAGATCTTCCTCATCTTTACCTTAAGTCATTAAGTGACCCACTGGATCCTTTTCAAACTATATCCTCTTTATTTTATCCTTACGATGTACTGGGCCCACCGACTGCCACGTGTCAACATGACTTAATCGCTTATGCTGTAGATCTTGATCACTTTATCACCCAGCGTTTAAGTCAACCATCAGATCAACGTTTAAATGCTGAACTTTTAACTCCTTTATTACGACCCCAGTTGGACCCACTGGGACACATGACATCATGACTTAATGGCTTGTATGCTAGATTATGTGCATCTTAATATTAAGCTATCAAGACAGCCATTGGATATTTTTAGAATTTTTAGCACTTTAATTTGCAGTCACCTTCATGTTAGTGGAACTCATATCATCTCCAGGACATGCGACATCATGACTTAATGCCTTGAAAGATAGATCTAGCACATCTTTGGATGAAGTCATTAAGTCCACCGTTGGATTAAAGGGAATTTGACTGCGGTTTATCAAACAACTTTTCACAAATCTTGGGCCCGCCAAGACATGTGGTGTCACCGCTTAATGACTTATATGTTAGATTGTGTGCATATTGATCATAAGTGATTAAGTGAACCGTTGGATCAAAAGAAAATTGCATGACACATGATCTTAAATAAAAGACTTGTGGGATTTCAAACTTAGGGATTATTAAAGTTCTAAAGACTTGGGATAAATTGAACATGGCCTCGTTTAAAAAGAACACATGGTGGACACATAACTTAAGTGATAAAAAAGGTAATGTAAAAATATAAACTGCTTCAACACTTAGGGTTTTAAAAAAGATTTAAACTTGAAGACTTAAACAAGGGTTTCAAAATTTTACACATGAACTCTGTGAAGCTTGCAGACCAAGGACTCACTTGCTTGGAAATTATTTTTAAATAGACCTAACAATGGCTCTTTTTGGGGATGAATAACTCTTGCAAGTATTGCAAGAATTTAGAATCTCAGGGGATGCAGACCAACCAACTGGAAAAACTAAACTACTCACACAATAGAAAGCAAAACTAAACTAAGAAAAAAATAACACACTACAGAAATACACTATATACATAACCTAATGTTCATGGATTATTAGACTTCAAGAACTTTTCATGAACTGGAAGCTCTTAAATAATACCAGTAAGGTCTTTCAATAAATAAGAATTTTTCCCATACCTCTCATGGACAAAATATGGTCCCAGCCAGATTGGTTCAAACTTTCCATGTTTTCCTTTATCTTCTAATCTGGCATTCCACATTATGACATAATCTCCCACATAAAATTTTATTGAGACTATCCTTTTATCATACAATTTTTTTGCCTGCAATTGAAGCTTAGCATTTGTCATAGAATCTTCCCTCCTGGTTTCATCCAATCCAACTAGGTCATCAATTCTCAATTGCGTATCACTGTCAATATCATCATCATATAATTGGACAAACTTGTACATTTGCATTAGATTATTCTAGCGTATTCTTTCCTAAATCCCATAGACTAAATCAAAGGGTGCACATCTAATGGCCTTTTTAGATGTCACTCTATCTGCCCATACAACCATTGTTAGCTTTGAGTCTCATGCCTTCTTATTTGTATCTAGGACTCTCTTAATGATCTTAAGCAGGATTTTGTTTGTGGATTATGCTTGCCCATTCCCCTGTGGGTGGTAAGGTGTAGAGTAAGATGTCTGAATGCCATATTCAACACAAAAATTTATATACTCTTCATATTTAAAACACATGGCATTGTCTGATATTATTCTTTCTTGGCACCCAAACCTGGTGATTATGTTCTTCAACAAGAAATCTATTACTACTTTACTAGTTTCTCTTTTAGTGGGGATTGGTTCAACCCACTTAGTAAAGTATTCAGTTGCTACAATTATCCATGCATGTCCTCCATTAGATTTAGTAGCTATTTCCCCTATAAAATCAATACCCCATTTCTAAAAAGGGGCTTGAACTTCCACTGGTGTGAGAGGTACATTACTTGAAAATTTTAATTTACCAGAGAAATGGTGGCAAGCATCACATTTCTTAACCAATTGATGAGCATCCTTAAATATACTTGGCCACTAGAATCCTACTCTTATAACCTTATGTGTAGTGGTCTTAGCCATATAATGGCCACCACACACTCCATTGTGCATTTCTTGGAGAATCCTGTATGCTTTCTCTTCATCAACACATTTTAGTAGAATCCCTTCAGAATCCCTCCACCACAACTCATCTCTGATCAAGGAAAAATATATTGCTTGTAGATTTAAGGTCCTTTTCTTATTCTCATCCATCCCCTATGGAAAATTCATTCTTTTTAGGTAATAAATAATATTCTTATACCAATCACAGTGGTCAAGGTTATAGATAAAAGGTATCTATTCTTCTTCTAGGGTATTGACATGATTTGCATCCAAGTTTATGTTAGCCATCAATTTGGCTAAACCCATTCCTTAGACCAACTTAGTGATTTGAATCTCAATGTTAAACTCCTGGATCCAATTGATCCATCTGCATCATTTACCTGACATATCTTGTTGGGTGAAGATGTCTTTTACTGCCGCTGAGGGTACATAAGCAACTACTATTGCACGTATTAAATAACATCTAAAATCTTTAAAAACTTTTACTAGTGCATAAGCTTTCTTCTCATTTATATCATATTTTAGTTCTGTAGCCTGTAAGGACTTTCTAAAGAAAGCAACAGGTTGTTCAAATCCCTCCTCATTTTTTTGTAATAAGACATTAGCAATAGTATGGCATAATGCAAATAAAAAAAATGTTCATAGGTTTTGAATAGTCAGGAGTTCTTAGGACAAGGAAATCTTTGATAGCTTGTTTTATTTCTTGGAAAGATTGGGTGGCTTCTCCATCCCATTCCATTTTTGCATCCTTTTTCAGCATTTTGGAAATTGGCCTACTTTTCTTAGCAAAGTTTGTGACAAATCTTCTAAGAAAGTTTAGCTGACCAAAGAAAGATTGAATCCCTTAAACATTTCTTGGGATAGGTACCTTGTCAATAGCGGATACCCTATCTAGGTAAATTCTAACCCCTTCCTTTGAAATAATATGCCCCAATAATTTACCCTCTGTCACTCCAAAAGTGCATTTCCTGGGATTCAAAGAAATCCCAAATTCAAGGGCTCTTACAAAAATATTCTCTAAGTGTTCACAATGTTTTTCCATTTTAGAATATGATGTAAGGTCGTCTTGATATACCTCCAGGAACTTCTACAAAAAATCTGAGAAAGCAACATCCATGGCTCTCTGAAAAGTGGCCCCAACATTTATTAGGCCAAAATGCATCCTGATGTAAACATATGTACCCCATGGTGTAGTGAATGCAGTCTTGAATTTCTCTGATTCCTTGACCATTATTTGGTTATACCCTGAAAATCCATCCATCATGGACATTAATTCATAACTAGTAACCCTTTGCAACATATTCTCCATGTTTGGGAGAGTATATTTATCCTTGAGGGGTGATATATTTAGATTTCTAAAATCCACACACAGTCTGATATCTCCATTCTTCTTCCTAATAGGAACTAAATTGGAAACCCAAGAAGAATGTCTGATTGGTTTAATGATTCCTTCCTCTTTCAGCTTCATTAATTCTTGTTCCATTTTGGGTCTTAGTGTGGGATTTATGGGTCTCTGCTTTTGTCTAAAAGTCTTAGCATCTTCTTTGAAAGGAATCACGTGTTGAAATAGATCCTCATTGTATGCCTTTAGATCATCATATGTCTAGGCAAAAACCCTTTTGTATTTCCTTAACAAATGAATCAGGTCCTCTCTCACTTTTGGTGACATCTTTCTTCCAATAAATAATTTTTTAAGAACATCACTTGTTCCTACATTTACTTCTTCCAAATCTTCAGGCTTAATTACATTTTTTTTTATAGCAAATGGCTTGTCCTTATTATCAAAAGCTCTTTCTAGCACAACTAACCCCTTTGGTACTTTATTTGATTTCAGATTTAACACTTCCTTACCTAAAATGGTATCTTTTCCATCTAAAGTTTATACATACCCACTGAAATCAATCCCTTTGTTCCCAAGTTCTGCTTCATAATGTAAGAATCTCAAATAGTCCACATCATCATAAAAAACTTGCCAGTTTTCCACATTATTAGGTATTGATGGCCTAGATTGAATCTCTACTTCAGAAATACCAGCAAATGTAATATCTTCTGGCCTCAAGGCTATGTTTGCAAGCAAGTCTTCCATTCGATTTTGGCTTCTTTCCATCCAGTCAATACCAAATGCATCAAAGTTTTCAAGTTCATCCCAGACGACATTTCTGTATTGTTTCAACCTATGATTCTTTTAAGCATATTTATACTTGATCTGAGACACCACAAGTTCAGAGTCTCCAATGACTCTAAGAAATTTAATTCCATGTCTATTAGCCATTCTCATACCAATCAACAGAGCTTTATATTCTACCACATTGTTTGTACATGAAAATAACAGTGTAAATGAAAATTTGAAAGTCCTTCTTGAGGGAGATATCAATAAAACTCCAACACCAGCCCCCTCCCTAGAACTAGCACCATCAAAATACATTACCCATAACTTATTTTGTTTAGATAAATTATTTTTGTCTTTAGACAACAGTGTAGCTTATAATTTTATTGCATCTCACTTTTCCCGCACTTGAAATGATCCCATCTTAGTGTCTAAGAAACAATTCATATTATTATCATCTTCTTCCTCAATCATATGAGGAGTTCTGGTTTCCCTTGATACCTTAATGTTCTCACCATTAATATTGAAAGTGGAAAATTACAGATCACACTGAATGCTTCCCCCATTGATGCACTCAATTTTCTTGACAACAACATTCCATATTGAGGGGAAATATCTACAACCAACACACTCATTGGTAATACTTTGCCTGGGAAAGCTGCCAATTTACAAGGCAATGCCTTAATGGTATCGATGACAAGCACTTCCCTATAATTCATAGCTTGACACCTCCCATGTGGTGTGTCTACTTTCAATCCCATAGATCTCATAACTTCTACAAGCATGCCATTGTTAGATGCCCCAGAGTCAATCATACATTTTTTCAACATTTTTCCATTTATCAACAATGTTAAGAAAAAGGGATGTATAGTTTCTACAGTAGTACCAACAATATTGGTATCCAAATAAATCTAAGGAATCTTTGACACAACCTAATGAGAGTCCCTTGTGGCTTTATCTTTGGTGTCTGACACTTTCTTGATTGCCTCTGGTCCCATAATCTTAGTGGAACTAACACCCTTCATCCATGTTAAAGCCTTTTCTTTATGCTTTCCTATCCTCATCATTTCTAATAGAGGTACCTTAATAGTTATTTGATACAAAAGTTTCCCCATATCCACAGGGGTGTATTTCATATCAGACATATCTGATCTTTGATTTGTATAATCCTCATCTTCTACTTGAGAAGTTAGTTTGGATTCATATCCTTTATGTTGTTTATCTTCCCTACTAGGATATGGCATGGAACTTTCTAGTGTTTTTACTTTTTCTTTATACACATTTGGACCAAAAGGCTTGTTTCCTTTTTTATCAAAATTTTATTTGAACCTTTAGCCTATTTTTCCTTTTCTTGTGGCCTTTTGGTACTACTTGTGGTATCCTTAATAAAAATACCGGCAAGTTTTCCATCTGCACTTCCAACTATTATGTTTCTTAAATTGTAATTTCCCTTTTCTTGTTCAACCATTCTTGTTGTGATTTCAAAAATTTCTTCATCAGCTGGTCTTCTAAGGATAAGGGTCTCATCACATCCCTCTACATTACACCTCATATTATCAATCTCCCAATCTTGTATATCAGAATCATCATGTTGATAATATGTTTCATCATTAACATGTGAGGAAGTCATAGCACAACCACTATCATCATATGCTTCCTCTTCATTATCTTCATGATCTTCAGTTGCAGAGATTCTAGCAGCAATAACACAATACTCAGGACTGTGAGGGGATTGGCAAGCCACACACCAAGGATTATCATTGTACATATTCACAGTGGTTTTGTGTAGAGGGTCAGGAGTTTTCTCATCATATTTTTCTTTATTTTGTGGGATATGTTAGAGTAATCTTTAGTAATTACTCTTTTGTGCTTAAGTTAGACTTAGGAAGTTTCTATTTCCTAGTAGTTTCCCTTTTAGGGTTTCGGTATCCTTTATAAGGATTGACCGCTTTGTATTTCAAATCAAGGAGATTGTATTGTAATTTCATTTCGTTAATAGAAGCTTATTTTCTGTTAAGATGATTTTTCTGTCTCTGGCCTATTGGCCGCCATAGCTGATTCTCTTCTGTTTCTCTCTTCTGTCTTCTTTCTTGTAGCAGTGTTTGCATGTAGGTTTCTTGGGAAGATTTGATGCTTATCAAATCCTACATGGTATCAGAGCTGATCTACTGTTCGCTGTTCCTGTTTTATTGAAGCACAGAGGGTTTCAGAAGCTTTTCCAGCTTCTTTTAGTGGTTCTGGGGGGTCTCTATTTTTGGAGGCATTTTGGGCCCAAACGGACACTTCCATTGCGTCCAGAAGGCCCAAAAACCCCAGAATCCATATAAAGCTTGTCCGATTTGGACACC
>MU226820.1:202274-214079 GCA_018584345.1 Thuja plicata
GGGGGGGGGTTCACCTGTTGGTTCTATTGCTTCCTGGTTCGATTGATCAGCTCTTCAGACACTTGTCTTCTCTACCTGGTCATGCACTTCAGTGGGGGTTCCAGCAGTATCTTCTGACAGAGTTTTCGGACATGCTTCGGAGATGCTTCTTGCTCTTTTCTTGTTCCTTTCTCTGGGACATCTTTTCCCTTTATGTTTTGGGTACCTGATTAGGCCTAGTTTCCGGGACCCATCTTTCCTGCTTTCTGCAGTAGTTTAGCTTTTTTGCTTCTCCCTAAGTTACACTTAAGGGGGGGTGTTAGAGTAATCTTTAGTAATTACTCTTTTGTGCTTAAGTTAGACTTAGGAAGTTTCTATTTCCTAGTAGTTTCCCTTTTAGGGTTTCGGTATCCTTTATAAGGATTGACCGCTTTGTATTTCAAATCAAGGAGATTGTATTGTAATTTCATTTTGTTAATAGAAGCTTATTTTCTGTTAAGATGATTTTCCTGTCTCTGGCCTATTGGCCGCCATAGCTGATTCTCTTCTGTTTCTCTCTTCTGTCTTCTTTCTTGTAGCAGTGTTTGCATGCAGGTTTCTTGGGAAGATTTGATGCTTATCAAATCCTACAGGATAATGGGTTTCCCATCCTTCCATTGAGTAGTATAAGGATAATTTTGCATCCTAGGCTATTTGTTGAAGTTTCCATAAGAAGGCTTATAATTGTGTGAAATCCTATTATTACTACTTTCTCCAGGTTTTAAATCCTTCAAGGCATTTAGAATCAACTTAAGGCTATCATCCTCTTTTGGTTTAATATTCAGAGGTTTATCAGATTCTTTTTATTGTACCTAGTTGATTTCCAATCTTCTCTCCTACCCACTTTTCCAGAAACCCTTTTGTTTGTCTCAATATTTACTGTTATCTTATATGCTTCTCTAATATTTCTAGGGCTCTTATCCCTTAAAAGGTAACCTAATTTTTCATCAAAAGAATTAAGATAGGTAGTAATACATACCTTGTCATCCAATCTCATCACTTGCAGCAACTTGTGCATTGCCCTTTGAAATCTGATGTTGAACTCCACCACTTCTTCATTTGAGTTCTTTATATTGTTGAACTCATTCAACATGAAACCTTCATTGGTTTTATTCCCATATTGATCTTTGAAACATTCTTTCATTTCATCCATAGATGCAATACATTCATGGGGCAACCCTCTAAACCAATCCCTATCATCCTCAGTTAGTAATTGGTCAAATAATTTCATCATTATATCATCATGCCCAATCTCATAATCATCCATAATATCCATAAAAATTGCTAAATTCTCCTCACATGTTATAACATTGTTACCAGCAAACTTTGGGAGCGTTTCTCTAATCTTTTTGAAAATTTCATTTGGATATCCAGGAATACCAAGGAAGATAAATTTCCTATACCTTTCTATATAGACAAGTGTTCTTTGAGATGAATTCTTACCTTGAACATTTGATGCTGCAACATTTGATGTAGTAGCATTTCCATAATCAATTGGTGGTGGTAGATTCATTCCTGAGTTTAGAGACACTTTAGGACCAGCACTAGCAGGAGGAGGACCAGAGGTTTGCCTAAGAAATTCAATTTTCTTTTTCATCTCAAGAGAAGAGGCTTCCAATTCAACCTTCTCTAATTCTTTGGCTATGATCTCCCTTTCCCTCTTGGTTCTCTCCAACTCAGTATCCAGCTTAGTCATGGGATCCACTGCACTCCCTTTATTCACTGGCTCATTTATTTCAACTACTACTACTTTTTGTTTACCTTTGTCCTTGGGTTTATGTGTATCATAAAACTGTTGGACAACATGTTCATATTCAAGTTTTTTAGGTATAATAGTAGCATTTATTGCTTCTAAATCTCGCAGTTGCCTCTTCAATTGGTTGGATTGAATCGTATCATGTCTGATTCTCTCATCTTTCTCTCTTTCTCTTCTTTGTCTCAAGGCAATCTTCTCTTGGATCTTTCTTTCCAGTTTACCTACTTCTTCAAAAATATCTTTAGAATCTATGAGATTCATGTCAGATTGTAAAGTTTCCTCCATAATAGTTCTCTCTCTTGTGATGATGAGAATGAAGTCTTTCAGATGAGAGAGAGCTCGGATCACTAGGAGCATTCCTATTCTCTTTCCTCTGCTTTTGGAGCTGGACCTTGTTTCATGTCCCTAGGATTTACCATGGACCACCCTCCTAGTATACCTAGGTACATTATCAATCCTCTCACTTTGAGAGTAATACTCACCATATACTCCCAATCACAACTGTGTATCTTGTTCAATTTCTTCTATAGTATCTCCTTTAGGGTTAAGGGGAATAGGAGTGTCTATTCTTATGCTCCTTCTCTACCTCCAAGCTTGAGGAGTAGTTCCATTAGCATTTATGTTCATTGATTGCCCAACTTTGGAGGTAGATGGAATTTCACCTTCCAACTCATTCTTAGGATGATTCTTCATCCTAGATTTGGTATTTTTATAACTCATAGTTAGATAATGGTGTATCAAATGATTATAACTCAACATTGATGCAGAGATTTCTTTGAGCTGCCACCCAAAAAATAGCTAGGAAAATACACACTAACTCTGAGTAATAAATATTTCACTATGAAAGGTCTTCACAGGCTAACAAATAAAAACAAGGGTCTAAGCATTATCCCAATACATTTTCAATCTTAATACCAATCACTGGGATACACAAAGATATAACTCTGTACTTCAATGGTCAACCAACTGGTATTAACAAGTAAGCAGCCCAGGAGTCTATCTCAACTTGAAAAACCTTACTAACTTATTGCAATGTAAAATTAGTCCACAACAAAGTCACCATTTTGTTGGTTACTTTTTATGTTGCAAAAAAATACAACAACCTCTTCTTCTTCTGACTAGTTTTATAGAGAAGACAACTCCAAATATTACTCCATCCAAGAAAAGGACCAACTGACAAGCACTCTTACAATACTTCTACTCTGTAGGTTCTACTATACCAAGGGGGGGATACCCTACAATACCTTGAGATATTTCTATATGATATTCATCTAAGCAGTAATCTCACAACAACTAAACATAACCAAGAGATACTAGATAATTGGCTTATTACCTATTGAACATCAACCATGAAATGGAGCATGAGATAGAAACTCACAACAAACTTATACAAATATAGAATTAATGGATTTATGTTTGTTTATATAGAAACCACAACCAATATGCAACCAAATGTGCAATAATAAAGAACTTATTAATTTTAGATCAGTGCCTTATCCATTGGGCTACTCTCTAACTCAAATACAGTATACCAAAATCAATATCAATCAAAGATTATAGGCCATAAACACAAATATCCCAAACCCATACTACTCATAGAATCCTACCATATGTTAGATGAATCTATGTATTAATGAAAACATCTTTTAATCTGATCCTTGATCAAAACTCTCAAATAAGTACCTAAACACAGAGAAATTCTATGCTAATGAATCATAAAAATCATAACTCACAAGACAAGATGACATAGGAGAGGTTGGAATTTGGATCTTTGTATCAAGTTTAAAGAATCATATTCCAATATATAAGATGTACTCAGATATAACCTCTTCAATAATCTACAAGAGATCTTTCAATTTTGTTTCTAATTATCACACCTATCTAGTACAAACTTTCTGCTATATTTCCCTGACTGAAACCTTGCAAAATGTTTACAATAAAAATTTTCCATCCCTTTCCAATGATCTTGGGAATCCTTTTATAGAATAGGACTGCAACAAGCTATAGATCAATTGGAATAAGGACAAAACAAATGAATCAAGAAAAAGAAAAAATAGCAAGTGAAGTGATAACCACTTTTATTACAATATATTCAAAATATTTTGGCTTCTGATCACCTGAGTACTTGTAATTGCTTTAAGGTTGTTTAGTAGCCACCATCTGGAATTTTTTGTCCTTGATCTTGTTGATGTAGGATCTTTATCTTGTATGTTTTATTCACTGTTGGGAAGCATTTTCATTTGTTTCATTTTACATATTATCATTTTCTCCTTGATCAACTACATTGTATCTATCCTTCCAGGAGGTATACACCTCATCACTTGGCCAAGAGAAACTAATGACTTCATCATTCTGTTGTTAATCTCATTAAACCTGACACTTGCCTTCTCAATTTCCTCTCTCTATAATTCAAAAAATGACTTGGCTTTGCTAATGATTTCCATAGTTTGGACAAACAAAAGCATGCTTTCCAAAGCAATAATAATGTTGGTCCTAGTTGCCAACACCTCATTCATTTGTCTTAGCCACAATGCTTCATTCTTTATCTCACCACTCTTCTTGAAAAGATTAGAAAACATCTCATAATGATGCTTTGAATATTCTTTCCTCAAAGTCTCTACCTTCCTAATGACGATGCTCTCTCTTTATGTCCATGTCCATTAGTAATTTGAAAAATTTATAAGTGCCAGTCAATATGATATCAGTATTATTTTCTTCTTTAAATGTAGAGTAGAAGAATTTCAATTCTACTCTCTTTCCCTTCCATCTATCTATTATTGGATCCCACTTATCCTTATCTGCATTGTATTCATTCAATATGCTGACAATCTTCTTTCCCTGTAAATAAATGGTAGCATGACTTAAATTCTGAGTGCATTGCATGAGAGTGACATGTATTTTATCAGCATACTTTGTTGTACCCATGCCTATACTTCTTTAAACGCTACAGAATATTCAATCCATTTCTTCCTCTATTATTCTAACTTGGTCCTTTCAGCAATTAATATTTCTCTTTCTAATTCCAAGTTTGCTTGTGTACTGGGACTTGATTGCATGGGAGAAGGGGGATAAGTTATAATTGGACTTGATGATGAGGGTTGGTGAGGATCTTGTGTAATCATTCTTTGAGGAACAAGCTAAGCTATTTGTTTACCTTCAAGGATAGCAATCTTTTTATCCTTCTCAATAGACTTTATCACCTCATCATTATAGGCCTTCATGACTATCTCATATTTTTCCCTCAGGCTTTTGATTTCTTTTTCCTATTTCTCAGCTACTTTCAGGCCAAATTTTTCTGATTCCAGAGTAAAGCTAGCTACTTCTACCCCTGAGGTGTTTGTTACTCTTCTTACCATGAGGCTACCTGCATGTTCAACATGATCATCTTCACTAGTTCTCTTATTATGTTTTTTCTTTATAGACCACATTATCAGTGCTGCATGGTCTTCACTAAACTTAACACTAGTAGACACTTCACTAGTGTGCATTGGTTTGGTCTCTTTTCTAATAGCATCAAAGAGAATAGCATCAAAAAGATCCCACTGTGGAAGAATGAGAACTCCTTTCTTTACCAATTCTCTGAATTCTTCAGGAGTGATTTTGTCAAACTTAGCTACCATCTCCTACTTTATTTCCTTTTCAATGTCATCTTTATCTCTATCAGGTTGATCATTTTGTAACTTTTGAAATTTCTCTTTGAATTCATTAATGTGAATTCTCCAAAGGAATTGAATAAAAGCCCTTGCTTTAAAAAATTGATCATCTGACAAGAATTCATCACTAGCTTTCTTAGTGATAGGATCCAACTCCTTCCCAGCAAACTCAACTATTGTTAAGTCCATTTCAACATGTTTGGGTGCCTTTGGCACTCCTTCTTGAAATTCCTAAGATGTAACAAAGATATGTCCTACATTTCCCATTTGCAATAATTTCTCAGCAATGGTTTGTTCATCCATGTGAAGGGGAGATTGGGAAGGGGAATAAATATTATCTTTTTGTTGATCTCTTCCTTCCACCCTTTTCCTTTTTGGAGATGACAATGATTGGGTACTAGATTCTAATGGCCTTTTCCCTTTTGGATCAAAGGTCTTTTCAACTCTTGGCAGGATTGTGCTATATCCTCTTTGTTGGTATACCACATACTTCCTTTGTGGAACAACCCTTCCCTGTGTAGCTTTGCTCAAAATATCCTGACCTTTTCTAGCTCTGTTTCCATTACCTTCTTCTTGTTCTGGTATAAGGCTTGCATAATGTATTCAAACATACTCATCAAGGATTCTACCTTCTTTTCGCAGGGCATAAAATCTTTCAAGGAATCATATGCTTTATCAAAATGGTGGAAAAAATCTAATGATTTCTTATATACTAACCACTTTTCCTTCTTTATCTCTTGCTCCATCAAATCAAATTAATTTCTAATTATATCCTCAGGAAAATTAAAATGATGATCTAGAGCTAAACACTTAGTTATTTTTCTGAACATCTCACTATTGAATCCCTCATTATCTGCACATCTTACCATTGATGTTGCCAACTGATAAGGCTCCAAGTATTTGTGAAATTGGGTCCATCCTCCTTTAGTGATAATGAACTGGTGCGCTTTTGTGATGGTAGGGAAGATTTTACCTTTCATTTTTACAGTCAATGCTTCCTCTTGTAACCCACCCAGTTGTCTAAGGATTTATGCCATGCCTATCTTGAGTGGAACCCTATAAGGGAGGACATTTGGAGTTCCTCTGAAACCATAGACCCTAATAACTATTGAAACATGGTATAGAATGAAGTCACCCCAATTGTGAACAATATGAAACTCTTTAACATACTCCATTGGTCTCAAGAGTCTTAACACATCTATGTGAACTCTTGGTTTGTCTATGCATGACAACGCTCTGAGCCTAGAGGCAAAACATTTATCATAATTGATAAAACTAGCCTTTTTCCTATCCCAATACAAATATGTACTCCATAACTAAATTGGCAACTCTTCATCATCTTGAAATTTGATAAGATCCATTTCTTTCTTAGAATAGTCAACATTACTATACAAGATCATGTGCATCATCATAGAATACCATCCAAATGGCTTAACTATCTTATACTCTTTTATGCCTACTAGAGCTTGATGCATTAGATCAGCAATGTGAGTAGCAAAGTAAAAAACAACAGACAAATGTGGATGCAAAATCTGAACCATCATAAGCATTAAGTGAGTGGGCATTGTTGTCTCCTCATCTTCTCCCAGAACATGACATGGGGCATTATACATCCCTCTAGCCTTGCCATTAAAATAATTTGATTTGAAGGGCTCTGGTGTGTTAGGGCCTACTACAATTACTACTAAAATTAAACCCCCTATCTTATTGAAACACTCTTTCAAAGGCTCAATTCTGAAGTACTCCCTTTGAGCCTTGTACACTTCTTTGAAATACTCAAAATCAATATCATCCATCTGAACAAAAAGGTATTTCAACTTGAAAACTTTTCTTATCTCATCAGCTATGACAGTCATTAATTTGTTCCCATCCATATCTCTCAAAACCCTAGACACCTTGTCATAAGTTTTGGCAATTGTGGTCAACAAATCTGTGTCCATAAACACTCCAGGAACTATCAATTTTCCTACATCCAAATCCCATATGTTACAGTCTGGGATAGGAGCATTCCTTTGGTTGAAATCAATTATGAATAAACTAAGACCATTTATACTAACCTTGGCATCCCTATCCCATCTTCCCATATCATATAAACCCTCCCCAACTCTAAAATGAGGTCTTACAATCATCATCTGTTTGAGTTTAGTAGAGTCATCGGTGGATCCATTCAACTACTATAAAATATCATCACGCACATTCCTGTCCTTGTAATCAATTTTGAAAGGAAACTAAGTGTGCAAAAAATAGTTCCCTATGCTAAACTTTGGAGAAGAGGATCGTGAAAATTTAGATTTAACCCTTAGCAATTACAGAATGATAATACAATAACATGCATACATAGAAAAATGAGAATGACACAATGATTTACCCTGGGGAAAACCTTTCGGTAAAAAATCCCAGCACTCCAAAACCTGCATGATGTATTAATCAAAACTAATACTGTTTACAATACACTTGTAATGTAAGTTCTTTCAGGAGATAATGGACACTTGAAGACAAATTTGGAAGCATAAAAATGTTCCAACAATACACTAACTTCTCTCTATTTTGCAACCCTAAAAAATGCTTATATCATGCGCTTCACTTTTTAGGGCAACTTCCAAAAGTAGCCGTATTAGGATTTTACCATTCTCCAAGAAAATAGGAACCCCACGATTGCAGAAGAGTGTACAATACTCAACTGATTAGTTTCCACATGTCTTGCATGCGTTCACCCATCATCAAAACTTCCACAATTAGCTCTTACAAATATTAATGACCGTCATAGGAATCCATCATAATTGTTTCAGTCATGATTACTTTACACATTGTCCAAAGTGCCAACATTTGGAAAATATCAGATGTAAGGAAATATAAAAGGTTGAGACACCTTATTCCTAACATTCTCCCACTTGTCAAACACCTTGTAAGAGCCAAAGGAAATAACAAGATTTAATTTCTATAGGCCGAGAGGCCCATAGACTCCGAACACCATCTGAACTTCTCTGTGCCCATAGGTTTTGTCAATGCATCCAAAACATTCTTTACTATATCTACCTTCTCCAAACATACATTTCCATCCTCTACCATATCTCTCACAAAGTGAAACCACACATCAATGTGCTTGGTTTTGGCATGGAAAGTTGGATTCTTCGCAAGGAAAATAGCACTCTGACTATTGCAACAAATTGTAATCTATCCTGCATCAACACCAACATCCGAACACAGTCTCTTAAGCCAAATGGCTTCCTTACAAACATGAGTAGCTGCCATGTACTCTTCTTCTGTCATGGACAAAGAAACCATAGGTTTTCGCTTACTCATCCAACTGATGGCACCACCAAACATAGTGAACACATAGGCACTGGTGGATCTCCTACTGTCAATGTCACCTGCCCAATCTGAATCCACAAACCCATGCATACAAATTGAATGTGGAGCTCCAGAAGAGTTTCCATGATAGCATATGGAATACTCTGATGTACCCTTCAAATATTTGAACACTCTCTTAACTACATCCCAATGTACCCATCCAGGTTTAGCCATAAACTGACTCAGGACTCCCACTGCTTGGGCAATGTTTGGTCTAGAACAGACCATAGCATACATAAGACTGCCAACTGCACTCACATAAGGTACTTATCTCATGTCCTCCACCTCACTAGGAGAGTTTGGACAATCATCCATAGATAACTTTGTTCCCATAGAAACAAGAACACACAATGGTCTGCAATCTGCCATGCTAAACCTGTTCAACACAGACTTCACATACTTACTCTGACTCAACCAAAGTTTTCTGTTAGACCTATCTCTACTAATTTTCATACCCAGAATATACCTGGCTGCCCCTAGATCTTTCATCTCAAACCGTGTTGACAACTAAGACTTCAAATCAAAAATCATACACATACCCTTCCTAATCAACAACATATCATCAACATATAATGCAATAATAAGAAGACGATCATTGTCAAATTTGAAATAAACACAATAATCTGATTTCGATCTCAGAAAACTAATCAACAACACAAAGGCATCAAATTTAAGGTACCACATCCTAGGAGATTGTTCAAACCATATAGAGACTTCTTAAATATGCAAACCAAAGACTCTTTACCTTTCTGAATATAGTGTTCAGGCTGTGACATATAGATCTCTTCCTCCAAATCACCATGAAGGAAATTTGTCTTCACATCCATTTGTTCTACCTCTAAATCATACAATCCTGCTAGAGATAATAGAAATCTAATGGATGTAAGATTTGCAATAGGAGAGAATATTTTACCATAATCAATTCCCTCCACCTGTGAATACCCCTTTGCACAAAATTTCTTCTTAAACACCCATTTGCTTCCAACAGGTTTCCATCCTTTAGCCAAAGGTACTAGGTCCCAAGTTTTTTCCTTCTCTAATGAATCCATCTCATCATCCATGGCCTCAATCCAGGAACCTGCATCTTCCATACCTATAGCCTCTTTCATAGATCTAGGCTCATCAATGTTTGTAATCAAGGCATAAGCACAATTGGAATCTAACATAGAAAATCCAAACCTCTCTGGCTGCTTTCTTTCTCTCATGGATCTCCTCAAGGGCTGAGGTTGAGGTTGTTCTACCTCTTCTTCTAAATTTTTAGAGCTACTAGAGCTCTCCTCATCATCATATCCATCATGGTCTCTTTGTTCAGTCTTCTTAGGGGTAGGAGACAACTGAACAACATCTTCTTTCATTTCTTTTTCTTCTAGCTATAGAAAAATAGGAGAAGGTTTTAGCTCTCTAAAAATAACATTTCTTCTATACAACACCTTACCAATCACAGGATCCCAAAGCTTGTATCCTTTCACACCAACACTGTAGCCGATGAAGATACATTTTATAGCCTTGTTTTCTAACTTAGATCTTCTCTCCTTAGGCACATGTGCATAAGCTTCACAACCAAAAACACGAAGATGTATAACTAAAGGCTTCTTACCAGACCACACCTCCAAGGGTGTCTTACCAACAAGAGCTGATGTAGGAGATTTGTTAACCAGATAGAAAGCAGTGGCCACAACTTTAGCCCAAAAACTTTGTTCGAGGCCAGCTCCACTAAGAATACTCCTGGCCTTCTCCATTAGTGTCCTGTTCATTCTTTCTGCAACTCCATTTTGTTGTGGGGCATAAGGAGTTGTCTTATGCCTCTTGATCCCTCATTCTTTACAGAACGTTTCAAACTCTGCCGAACAAAAATCACCACCATTGTTAGTTCTCACACACTTAATTCTTTTACTAGTCTGATTCTCTACGAGAGCTTTAAATTCCTTGAACCGATTGAAAACTTGTGTCTTACTTTTATGGAAATAAATCCACGTCCTTCTACTATAATCATCTCTAAAAGATAAAAAATATATAGATTTGGAGAGTTAAGGAACTTTAACAGGACCAAACACATCCGAATGGATAAGATCCAAAATACTAGAAGACTTGTGAGAAATTGAGTAAAACTGAACACAATTTTTCTTACCATAAACACAGTGTTCGCAGAAGTCAAACTCGAGACTACAATCATTTAACCCATCAATGAGGTTTTTATTTTTCAGGGTTCTGAGACCCTTCTCACCAATGTGGCCAAATCTCATATGCCACAACATTGTCTTTTCTACAGGAAGTTTGCCTTCCAAAGTGTTAGCACCCTTAGGTACACTTGCTGCACTACCATCGGAACCCATTACCATAAAGTTTTGCACTGCTGGTTCAAATGGTGGAGATGAAGTGACTATTGCTCTCTTCCTTGAGATAGAAGAACTATTACACTGTGAAGTGCAAGCATCCAGCTGAAATAGGGCACCTCTCCTAGTACCTTTTGCCAGCACGATAGCTCCTCTAATCATCTTGCATCCATCTTTCAAAAAAACAACTTGCACACCTGCATCATTCAACATACTTACATATAACAAGTTTTGTGCCAAACCTGGGATGTGGATTACCCTGTTGATCCCCTTTACTCATCCATCAGGGAATCTGATAGTGACTCTTCCTCCTCCAACTATCTCTAGGTGAGAATCATCACCTAGGTACACCTTTCCACCATCGAACTCCTCGTACTTTGAGAACCAACTTTGATGAGAGGTCATGTGAAAATAAGCACCTGAGTCAATCAACCACACATCATCAGATGCATGAGTGGCCAAGGCTGTGATAAAAGCATCACCATCTTCTTGAGATTTTTCAGAATTTGAATCTGGGATTTTCCTCTTCTTCTTTGGCTCTTTGAAGTTCTTACGGAAGTACCCAGCCTTACCACAGTTCCAACATGTTACCTTAGACTTTCTAGGAGTCTTAGATTTCCCACGGGATTTGGATCTACCCTTTTCAGACTTATTGTCATTTTTATTTCCTCTGTCTTTGGATCTACCACGAACA
>MU226820.1:214542-246346 GCA_018584345.1 Thuja plicata
TCCATCTTGAGTTTCCACAACTCAAAGTTTGTGCCATTGAACTTTTCCACCTCCATTCTACTGTATGAAGAACCTGCCATCTCTTCCTGCAATAAGGTTATGAATACTCTGCAACAATACTCCCACTAAACTGGAGATTAGCTCAAAAAAACCATACCCTAACAAATAGAACCAAAACTGGCCAGGCTCTGATACCAACTTAAAGGAAACTAAGTGTGCAAAAAACAATTACCTACGCTAAACTCCCGAGAAGAGGATCGTGCAAATTCAGATTTAACCCTTAGCAATTACAGAATGATAATACAATAACATGCATACATAGAAAAATGAGAATGACACAATGATTTACCCTGGGGAAAACCTTTCGGTAAAAAACCCCAGCACTCCAAAACCTGCACAATGTATTAATAAAAACTAATACTATTTACAATACACTTGCAATGCAAGTTCTTTCAGGAGATAATTGACACTTGAAGACAAATTTGGCAGCATAAAAATGTTCCAACAATACACTAACTTCTCTTCGATTTGCAACCCTAAAAAACACTTATATCATGCACTTCAATTAGAGTGTATAGTACTCAACTGATTAGTTGCCACATGTCTTGCATGTCTTCACCTGTCATCGAAACTTCCACAATTAGCTCTTACAAATATTAATGACCGTCACAGGAATCGGTCATAACCGTTTCAGTCATGATTACCTTACACATTGTCCAAAGTGTCAACATTTGAAAAATATCAAATGTAAGGAAATATACAAGGTTGAGACACCTTATTCCTAATAGATTTTACCGGTGAAATCAATTCTAGGGGCCATTTCTAAATTTAGGGTTTCTTATAGTAACAGTATCATACTTTATCAACACTCTGTTTATTCTCGATAATTTGAAACCCTACTGTAGGTATGAATTTTAATGCTTCAGAATTATGACAACAAAAAACTTACTTTGTTCTACAATTTGTAACACAAAGCACAATATTACTGAAACTTTCAGTTTTGCTTCAATCAATTCAATGGTTATGGAAACTTTGAACTCAAGTAATAAATTATATGCTCAATCAAATCAATCTCTCGCATTGAATTTTATCTGAACATTCATGGCTCAACGGTTCATTGAAACCATTCTTAAAAGTTTAAATATGAACCATAGATCTTAACAACATCCCATCTATCGTGTGGCTCTCATCACTTTATGAAAACCACTATTCATCTTGGACACACATCAACATGACTTGATCGCTTAATCATTAGATCTTGTGCATCTCCACCATAAGGCTTTAAGTTAGCCATCCAATTTTTTCTAACTTGACCACAAGTTACTTTACCCTAGACTTTACTAACTGCAGATATAACTTTATCAGAGAAGCCACATGTCAACACCACTTAATGGCTTATACGCTAGATCTTCCTCATCTTTACCTTAAGTCATTAAGTGAGCTGTTGGATCCTTTTCAAACTAAATCCTCTTTTTTTTATCCTTACGTTGTACTGGGCCTGTCAACTACCACGTGTCAAAATGACTTAATTGCTTATACTGTAGATCTTGATCACTTTATCACCCAACATTTAAGTCAACCGTCAGATCAACCATTAAATGTTGAACCTTTAACTCCTTTCTTACGACCTCAGTCAGACCCACTGGGACACATGACATCATGACTTAATGGCTTGTATGCTAGATTACGTGCATCTTAATATTAAGCTATCAAGTCAGTTGTTGGATATTTTTAGAATTGTCAGCACTTTAATCTATGATCACCTTCATGTTAGTGGAACCCATGTCATCTCCAGGACACGCGGAATCATGACTTAATGGCTTGAAAGATAGATCTTGCGCATCTTTGGATGAAGTCATTAAGTCCACCATTGGATTAAAGGGAATCTAACTGCGGTTTATTAAACAAATTTTTGCAAATCTTGGGCCTGCCAAGACATGTGGCGTCACTGCTTAATGACTTATATGTTAGATTGTGCACATCTTGATCATAAGTGATTAAGTGAACCATTGGATCAAAACAAAATTGCATGATACATGATCTTAAATAAAAAACTTGCAGGCTTTCAAACTTAGGGAATATTAAAGAGCTAAAGACTTGGGATAAATTGAACACGGCCCTGTTTAAAAAGAACACATGGTGGACACATAACTTAAGTGATCAAAAAGCTAATGTAAAATAGAAACCGCTTCAACACTTAGGGTTTTAGACAAGATTTACACTTGAAGACTTAAACAAGGGTTTCAAAATTTTACACATGACCTCTGTGAAGCTTGCAGACCTAGGACTCACTTGCTTGGAATTTTTATTAAATAGACCTAACAGGTCCCACATAGGACGAGGCTACTAGATAGGGAGTATCCAAGGATCTTGGCTCATATGTGGATTTAATTTTTGCAGAACATCATCCCCTGGATCGACAGGATCCGCAGGTACATATATGTGACTTAAATTTATATATTTAATTTCAACACATGCACAATTTTGATTTTTTTTAGTTCCTATGGAAAGTAAAAATTAATTAAAATGGAAATTGCGTGTACATGTGCTTGTTTATAGACTGCATGTATAGGGGCGTCGAGCTCTTATTTGGATAGGATTAATTTCTCCTTGATGCATTTCGTACCTGGCACATCTCATGGGGTATAATTATAGTTCAATTAAACTAAATTTTAAATTTCTAAATTATTTTTAAATTAACTTGTTAAATCTAAAATTATTTTACTGTTGGTAAATATGGGGGCATACACGACACACCATGTTCACTAATATACCATACATTATGTCCACTGATCAACTAGTGTCAGGTGTACTGGATGCAGACCCACCTGAGGTAATTTATTATCATGAAATTTAAATGGTTTTTATATTAAATTTTTTTCAATATGTTTACATATTAATTATACACATGTGTAGGTTGACACGACCATTAGGATTGGTGTTAGTGCACATGCGGCTGATCTAGGTGCATCACGACCAGACATATCTTTTCAGGTTAAATATTAGCTCCAAATTAAATATTTGACCCCTGACAACATATATGAGCATGTTGTTATATAACAATTGTTTGACTTTGTACATGACATTGTTAGTGATACCATTGCTATTGACCATTCCACATAGATTGAGTTGCAAGAGGGACTGCAACATGACATGGATGTTGATATTGTCATGGTAATTAATTAGTTCATATTGAATTATATATGAAAATATTGTACATCATTTTTAATAATTTTGGTGTTGGTCATTTCTGTAGACATAGTCCCAAGAGGGACAACAACATGAGACATGTCTTGATATTCACCAGGACAGTGTACCAGATGTGCAGAATGACACGGTAATTTATTCATGTTTAATTTATATATGGATTTTATTAAAATAAATTCCTAATGGGTCCTAATAGATTTTATTAAAATGAATTCCATAACATTTTTAATAGTTTTGGTGTTAATCATTTCATGCAGACAGAATCCAGACATGGACAACAACATGAAAAAGGTCATGATGTCCATCAAGACAGTGGGGCATATGTGCACAATGCATGGTACAATATGTTCATGTTTAATTTATATAAATTTTATGAAAATATTTTAGATTATTTTAAATAGTTCCAAATATTAGTCAAGGTACATTAGAGTATGATTTTGAAACTATGATGTTTTTTACAGAGTCATTCAGATCGTCCTACTTCACGCAGATTAAAGAGGACTAGATTGTATTTAAAATAGTTCATTGAAAAAGAAACAAAATAAGATAATTTTTCAATAGTTTGATAACTTAATAACATTAAAATTTTTTTAGTAGGACCTAACACAATAAAATTGGTTACAATTTGAGAAGAAAATTGATCTTCTATAAGCCTTGTTGTCCCAGTTTTGAGCCTTATTTAAAATTGATCCTAATGCAAAAAAAGAGTCACCGCTGAAGCCTAAACTATAAGTTAGATCGAGTCTTTTGTGCTTTGGCAAACCATGGTTTCTTATTGAGTTTGTAGTATTGCGGGAAATCAATTGTAGAACACCCCTTTCCTAACCTTTGCATTTAGATGTCAAGTCAAGAGTTCTCTATGGGTTGGGATGGTTTAATCACATTATAGGATTGAATCAATAAGTGATCAAGTCCTCTGTTACTTAATTCTAATATTTTTCATGCTCGTAGCTGGGATTCCCACCCTTTGGGTGAGTTTGCCGAAAATCACTATTTGCAATCTTCCAGCGATCAGTCCATCCGTTCAAGAAGCGAATGAAATCCTAAGAAGTGCAACGAAGCAATCAAGAGCCTCAAAGAATCATTTAGATAAGTCCTAAAAGCTAAGGGGTTTTTTCCTCTATAGGTGCTCCAGGCCGAGAATCGCACCACCTTGGTGAGATTCCTGAAGATAGCTATTCGCAATGTATTGTCATGTTTAAGTATATGGATGTCTTCATCAAAGTTTAAGAATGCCTTGGGTGAAATCAGAATTGAGTTCAAAACTGTAAGTCATCCGAAATCTCTATGCGGTTTTTTACTTTTCTGGCTACCCCGGTGTGGAAATCAAACTTTCCAGGTGCATTTCCTGAGCCTATGAAGAACTTATCAGTTTGGAGCTGAAATGATTATGTAAAGGTGCACTTCTTCGGGATTCACAGTAACTTGGTGCGATTTCCTCAAAGCATAATTTATGACGTATAGTGAAGATGTAATTGATAAAATCACTTGATTAGGGAGTCATAAGGTGAATTAGACAAGTGCAACATGATGACGTGGTCTCAAGATCTTTGCTAAGCCTTGAGAAAAAAATGATGAAATCAGATGTGACTGTTCGGGTTTCACACTTACAAGGTGAGATTCCCGATGAACCTTATAACTAGGCTGAAAAGAAGTAAAACAAGTGCGTTCCCTGTGAGCACACACTTTAGGTGAAATGATAAAGCAAATAAAAGAGTTATAAGGTAAAATATTAAGTATATTGTGTAGACCACCAGGAAAGTGGGCTATTAGGTGCAATTTTTTGGGAGGAGTAGCTACTTGGTGCGATCCCTGCGAGTCTGTGGAGTCAAGTGATAAAGCTGATTTTAAAGAGCCATTAATCCACCTAACCACTAGCACCATTAATGAACTGCTTTTCAAAGATGCGTGACATATTGTTGATGTTAAGTGTGGGTAAATGCATTGCGATCCTAAATGGTAAGAAACATTCGTATGATTGAATCTGTTTCATATTGAATTCTTCTGTTAACGGCTATTTTATGCTCACCAAGTATATAATCTCTTTTGCAGCCAAATGTAAGTTGATATGTCTATAAATATATGGTGAAATGACACAAAGGCATTTGGGTTTTGAACATTTGAATGGTCTGGATTGTGAGTGGAAAGATATCAGTGAAACTCTTTTACCACACCATGATTTGCATGATTTGAGGTTTAGGTTGTAGCAAGAACAAATACACCTAGTCACACAGAAGCTAAGGGATAGCGGATTGGTCAAAGCGGCTGGTTTTCCTATTGTAGTGCAAGCTCCTGAACTTATCAAAGAGTGCATTGCTAGATACGATGTTGATAGCCAGCAGATCAAGATGTCTGTCGTCCAAGTATTGCTGGAGGTCAACAGGGATACTATGGAGCGATGCTTTAACATCCCACAGAGAGAAGCGTATAACACATTTGATTTTTCTATGTTCGCCTCATGTTTCAATGAGAAGAAAGCCAAATGGAGAGGCATAATCTCATCAAATTGGTTCCAGACATCGAGAAGTGCTAAGTCTAAGTTGCCAAAGACTTTACACGACACAAACTTGAAAAGAGAGATAGTAGATGTTCTTGTCCTACTCTAGAGGTTGAAGGGTAGAGATGAAGCTCTTGAGTTTTTAGAGCATGACTTCTTTCTCATCCAATCGGTGTGTGTAAATGATAGTTTTTGCGATTAGGCTGAGATGATGGCAGTAAAGCTAAGATGGGAAATCACATGCGCCAAGAGTACTAATGTTTTCAGAATGGTGTCTTATCTCATCTACACCCTTGCAACTACCCAAAGTTGGTCGAGATTGCCAAGAATAGAAGAATTTGAGGATTCTACCAAGATATATGAGTTCTACCCCTGCCTCCCACTGAACCAGAGTTATGCCTATTTCATGGAAGTGAATGATGCATACACAATGAGGCTATGCATGGAACTTCAAGGCTTCCCAGAAAGGAGATTTTACCTTGAAACCATTGCATTCATAAAAACATATGAAGAATATTACATTCAGTTCCCCATCTTCTCCTACTTCAGGATAGGTGGATTTGACGATGCTCCCACCAAACTACCAAGGTACATTGATGATAGGCTAGTGATGATTGAGCTATGTCACCAAGTGATAGGAGTGAACATACTCTGTTCCAGCTTGCATAAAGCTGTGATTCCCTTCCCCTTGAAGGTAGGAGCATATTCTTGCACATTGAGTTCACATGCCAAGAATGTGATTAAGGCTGCGGAAGCCAAATATCCTTTTTAGAAGTATGATGTGATCAGAGTCCGCCATGATTCTACTAATTTTGTTTGAGATCATTTAAAGCAAGGCTCTTCTCATAGCCATATACCTGGTATAGAAGATTATTGGGCTAATTGTGCTGATGAAAAGGAAGCTAGAGATCGTTACTAGTCTCGCCTGACCATTGGTCAGATCAAGGAATTCAACGTTCCCATCAATGTTGATGGAATAGAAGAAGATGGAAGTCATATGAGGCCAAGCAAGTATGATTCTCAGATGAGGAATGTACCCATTAGTTTAGAGCCTTATATCGACAGAAATATCCCCGAGCTTGATGCCCTCATGCATCAGATCATGAAGAGAACTAAGGCATGGGTAGAAGAAAAGAAAGATGATAAGAAAATTTCTAATACTCCAGCTAAGACACTTCCAGTCTAAACACATTCAATTTTAACAAGGTCAACTTTTGCTTCAGTCACAACTAGTACATCACTTGGACTTCCTCAGTTGACTGGAGGAGATGGCGATCCACCTAAGAAGCAATCAGTTATCCAGCCTACATGCGGAGCAGGAGCAATGGAAAACATCCCTACCATCACAGAAGAGGAGAAGGATAAAGATGAAGGGCTTGATGTTCAGATCTTGGATCAAACAACTTTGGTGACTTTGATTAACCCAACAGACAAGGAGCAAGAAAAATATTCATCCTTGGCACTCAGCACTGGAGGAAGCGGAGGTAAAAATAATGTTTTAATTTCTTCCATTAGCATTGACATTTCCAAATTGAGTTTTGCAAAGAAGAAGCACAGGACCCCACCTATCATGAGGAAGCTTTTCCTTGAAGACTTGCTAAAAATATCTTCCCCTATTTTGGCCACACCTTCCTGGATTAAGTAGACAATAGAAAAGAAGAGGAAGAGATAGAAGATAGCTCTATTTCATAAGACTTGGCAGAGCATTTAATGAAGGCACCATCACAGAAGAAGGCCAAAGGACCCATGATGTTGGCCTATATGGAAATTGATGATGCAACAGGGAACCTGGTGTTGGAGGTAGCCAAAGCTAATGTATCTAGAGATGTTAACCAAATAGGAGTAGATGACTTCACTGTGAGAAGGTCGACATGGGGCCTGCCAAGAACAACATGAAGAAGAGGCTCTGGGAGACCTCTAATCAATTGATCAGTGAGGAGCTGGATCACTTAAAGCTAGACAAGTTAAAGTTGAAGAGCATAGTAATTGAGCTCTCAACTATCATCCAAGGCTTTCTAGACTTTGTATCTCACCAGCCTTGATAATTTCCTGTAAATACAGAGGTACTTGACCCTACAACTGTGGATAGCAATGCTTTATTTATTAATTTGAAGGAGAACAAACACATGGCTCAAATTAGTAGAGATTGGATAATAGATTTGAAGACCAGAGGGAAACTAGCTGTTGAGAAGCTAGGAAGCAGTCACCTCAACTTTGATAAATTACTCAATAGTCTGTTATTAGATCAAAAATTTATTGAAATGGAGAAAGAAGCTTGTAGAAACTACGATGAATGTCTCAATGAGATTGCGGAGTTGAAACCAAGTACAATAGTAGCCATGGACATTCTGCCCACAGAAGGGGAACCAATACAAAAGTGGATCTTTGAGGTGGGATACAAGAATGAGGCTACTATAGCCACTCTCAAAGGCCTCAAAAATACTGTCAAGCTCGTGAGGGAAGACATGAAGAAAATTGAAAAGCACTTAAGCACCCTCCAGTGCAATTCTCAGATTGGTGTCGATGGTAAACAACCAGGGATCAAACACATGGTTAATTTCATGCATGCATTTATTGATTCAGTCACTGCCCCAAATACCTACCAAATGATTGATATTCAGAAGCTAAGTGCACTCGATGCCGCACTCTCTGCCATTTACTTAGAAGTTGAGTCATTTCCTTTGGCCATCAAAGAGGTTTACGATAAACAATTATGGTTGACTACTCGACAAGATGCGCTGAAGATTGAAGATTCTAACAAGATTATGATAGCCATCGAAGCATATGCAAAGGCGTTCCCTCAAGCCAAAGAAGCCGAGCAGTCAGCAACTTGAACATTCCAGAAAATACCTTTTCCGGTTCTCCTATTTTGTCTTCTTCTCATATTATAATGACATTTGTCAAAAACCAAGTCCGCGGGAATTTTTTCCTCCTATTCTATTATTGTAACTTCTTTACTAAAGAAGACGAGTCATCTTCTTCTAAAATTGTATTGAACTATAAATATTCAATGAAAATGAATGAAAAGGATTGGGCATTTTTGTGATTTGCATATTGCTTCCCCCTATAGCTGAGTCTGTATGAGTGAGAATCAAAGTATTTATTTCCTTGAATGTCACTCACTTTAGTTTTGAATATCTTTTGATTTCTCATGCTGAATGGTTCTTTGCCTCACTAGTTGTAGAAGTATTCCTTGAAATGAAAATGGTCGTTGAGCATAGAGGAGTATTGAAATCGCCTGAGAGCGATTCTCTGCGATTGGTCCAACGCTGAATTTCATTCTGCATCTGTACGAGTAGATGTTAATGTTAAATAGTCAAAATAAGAAGAATTATTGCAGCCATGGTGATGCTTTGGATTCTTCTATAGGAGTAGAGATAACCTTAGCGGTAGATTAAGCTCAGAAGCTGGCCTGCAGTTGCTGTCGTGATTGTATGCTAGATCTCTTTTATGAGTAGGAGGAGAAGTTAGAAGTTTGAATCCTGCATAATCTCGATAGATTTCCTATGTTGATAGAAGTTCACTCATTTGCCTCTTCTACTCTCAGGTTAAGAGCATACCCCCAATTAGAGTTAGAACACATTCATTGCAAATCAAACATAGGGAGCTATACCTGTACAAAATCTAGAGATTGGACTAATTCTCTGTTGAGAATTCTCCATTCAACTGTGGTGTACAACAATTGCGCAGTCAAAGACTCTAATCAGATTTTTTAACCATACCCCATCCAATTTGTTCACTAACAAGCCTAACAATAGAGCTAGCAACCCGCAATAATGAATAAATATTTAATAAGTAACTAAAATATTATACAAATAGAACAAAAATGTAACTAAAAACATGTATAATTAATGTAATTGAGTACAAATGTAAGAGGATCATGCTTACCAAATTAAATAAAACATAATCATTAAGTTCTTGAACAAAATGGTGTCGTTACACACCTAAACCAAAAGTCAAAAGGCCTGCACAACATTTTAAAATTAGGATCTTTAATATTACTATGTCTTAAGGGGACTTAAAATTTGGATGTCATAAGGGGATCCATAATTAGGGTGTCTTAAGGGGACTTAAAATTTGAATGTCTTAAGTGTTGAGAAAATGTGTTGTACACATTACATAATAATGTTTATTATTCTATTATTTCATTTTATTATGTAAATGTTGCACCTAGATGGACGTGCAACATGTAGAGATTCCCATGGAACATTCTTTGAGAGTTGTATAGTAACATTGTGATATTATTTAATGTAATTATTTAATATTGGGGAAATAAAGTTGATAAACTACCCAATATTAAATGTGGGTCAATGGGGTTAGGTAGCACATGGTTTATGTAATACCACTTGGTGGTTTTGTGGGAGCTTGTTTCTATAAAAGCAACCACAAGGGTAGTTGTTGGGGTTAGACTGTTGAACAGGTTAGCCAAAGGTAGTATTTGTGAAGGTTGGAAGCATGGCATGGGATGTGTGGATTCATACTTATTCACATGGATTTCTTGGTTGTGGCTAGGGCTTTGAAGGATATCATGGTTGTATTGCAATGGTATTTTTTCTAAATAATACATGGTGATGGATGCTTTTGGAGGCTGGCTTTTTTTCCTCATGAGGGTTTCCTAGGATATATCTTGTATCAAAAATTTGTGGGTATGTTGTCTTTTCTCACGCGTGTGGTTTTTAAGTGTTTATTTGCTTCAGATCTATAATGTGTTATGTGAAATTGTCATTTGGTTGAATGCAAGTTTCCTATCAAGTGGTATCATAGCTATGGTTTTAGTGTTGTAACCCTAAGTTGAATCCATGGGAATGCATGAAAGAATGTTAGATGTGGAAAGATATATGAGTTTTGTAGGTTGTTTATTACATATCTGAGGGTTTTGGGTTTGTTGTTATGATGCGTTGTTGGCAGATTTTGGGCATGAGAAATTGTTGGTCAAAAGAGTTTTTTGGATGTTTCATTTAAATGAGGGTTTTGAAGGGGAGTTTGCAGAAATGTCCTCCTATGAAGAAATGGATCTCAACATTAGATCTGGGTTGGCCTTTCCATAAATTTTGATATAAAATTTGCCCTAGTTTGGCCATGTTGAAGGAAAATGCAAATTTTTTTTAGTTGCACGCTGCGACGACCGTCAAATTTCACCTCATCGGTACCTACAGAAAATTGAAAAAAAAATGAAAAATTGCGTAGAAGCGCATGTGTGGGGGTTCGTTTAAAATTTATAAAAAAAACAAAAATTTTAAAAAGTTTGGAGGGGACAGGACCACCACCCCCACCCCCTGCCATGGTTGCAGGCCCACAGACTGTGGGTACTGCAAGCCGTGTGGCCCACATGTTGCGGGTACCGCAGTCCGTGCGACCCATTGACTACGGGTACCGCAGTCAGTGACCCACAGTAATGCGGGGCCTGTCATCCTGCGGGGCCACCGACCCACCCCCCAATGGGGTTTAAAATGATTTTTTTAAATAAAGTGTTATTTAAAATTAAATTATTCCATTTTTTTTTTTATATAAATTTTTTTATTTTTAATAAAAACTTTGGTTTATAATTGTTGTTGTTGTTATTATATGCTGGTAATTTTGGGGTCAGGTCAGACCAGGAAGGAAAATAAAATATTTTTTGATGGCATATTGGAGAAATTTAGAAGTTGATTTTTGGGGGCATTGGCATTTTTTGGAATCCTGTTATTGCACATATGGCCTTGGAGGTTGATTTTTTCAAACGAGCATAACTCAAGCATACATAATCAGATTTTGGACTTCGAATAGTCGACGGAAAGCTCTTGGAGAGCTCTACATTTTGGTTCAGATTTGGTGCAGGTTTGGCATGGTTTATTTGGTGATATTTTGATCTGAACTATTTATGGATTATATTGACTATGGTGACATTGTGAGTTTATGACATGGTTTATTTTGGAGATTTGGATTATTATGTCATTGTATACTCAGTTTATATTTTAGATTGGTCTCATGTTGACATTGTTATCAGTATGTGGTTTGGATATGTATGGTGCACTGTTGGGTTTCCAGGTTGTGCAGTTATGTAAGTGGTCTATACTTAAAGGTTGTATTTATGGCTTGGATATGGGCTGTCTATGCCCATTGATCTTTCATTATGGATACATATTTGGATTGGTGGCATGGTTTTGTCACATGATTTGTTCATTTATTTTCATGTAGAGAGGATGATATGTTGTTACTAGGTATAGTCAGGGTGGAGGATTGTGGTTGACTATGTTATGCTGATAGGTATTTTGATTGATGATTATTTGTTTGGATTCCTGATTTGGTTGTGGCAACATATCTTCTTGGTTGAGAATCATGGTTATTTTTTTTTATTTTGAGTATCTCATGATTGCTAGCTTTGAGATAAATTATGGTTTGATGCCTTGGTTGATTCTCATGGTTAGAGGATGGTTTTATCATGATGTCATGGATAACTTGGATACACAGTTCAGTGGGAGCTTGTGACAGTGATGATGTGGCAGTGCAGGATTTGTTCCTGGTTTGTTTTGTATCTTCTTGGTGTAGGAGATGGATATCATGATGCCATAGGTGACTCGGTACCATGATTGAGTGGGAGTTTTTGGCAGTGATAAGTATTGAGTGTTTCCAGATGTTGGAGGGTGACTTAGATCCCGTTTCTGTAGAAGTGTCTTTGGCATTTGTTGGTGCACTTGTAGGTGGTGGCTATCTTCATGGTGTGTGGATATAGTTACATCTTGAGGGCTCATGGGGTCTTTGGTAAAGGTGTGGTTTATGCTTTCATTTGACATGGTATCCTTGGTTTTAGGATGGTTTCTTTATAATGTCATGGTATATTCTTGATATGCATTTAGAGTTTTGACATGTTATGCTATGTTCATATGGAGCATGTTATCTCTTTAGTTGAGATGGTTTAGATCATGGTTGTCATGTTTATGATCTTGATTCCGAGGTTGGATTTATGGCATTGATCTTGGTTTAGTTTCATGGTATTATGTACATTGATCATTTGCTGGATACTTCATGATATTGCTATGTTGCATTTGGAGTTGGCATGGGTTGATTGGTTACAGGTGCTCATGGATACTTAGAGACATAGGTGATGTTGATTTCTCTTTTATTAGAGATTTATGTGTTGGGATAATTGATGGTTTCAGCAAGAAGACCGAGGAGCATTCACCTGATATGGACTTGAGAGGAGAGTGTTCTTAGATTAGTTTTGGTTGGATACTTGGATATCTTGATGAGCATTCTCATTCCCCACTCTTTTTCTACTTGGTATTTTACTACTTGAGAGTTATAGCCCAATGTTCCTTTCAGTTGCATTATATTTATGCTTATCTTTCATGGATATAGATCTTGAGCTATGGTGTGAGTTAATTCTTGGAGGGTTCATTTGAGAGATGGTTTTGGCATTGGTTATCTCCTTGTGCATATGTTTTTATTTATGATATGATCATGGTTGAGTTTACGATATGGTTTTATTGGGCATGTCCCTTGGATTAGGAATGGTTATGAGTTTGATCTTTTTGTGAGAGGCTTACATTCATGATTGGTTATATGTTATGGTTTGGGTGTTGTTGTGGCTTCTTGTATGGGGTTTTATTGAGGAGATCATACTTGGTACATTTGACATTTAGAGGTGTGTGTAGAAGGACATGATACAGGTTATGATTTGCATAGTTTCTCTTGGTCTTGGTTATCTTCATGGATGTTCAGTTTCACTTTCATTGGATTTGAGATTGGTTGGAGCTTGTGATCACTATTTTGTGTTCATGTGTGTCATGTGAGATGGCATGGCTATTCATTTATCTTTTTTACTTTGATGGTTGTGGAGATCTTGGGAGAGTGTTGGAGACTTATTATGAGAGTTGTTTGCAGGATATTGGTTTATATGTTGCATAATGTTGTGGATGTCCTTGATACTACATGGATTCACTTTTATGAGATGTTGTGAGTGAATTGATTTCAGATTTGATATTACCTTTGTAGTGGGAGCTTCTTGGTGTGTATGTGGCAAGTATTGCATTTAAGACTTGTGATTGCAGGTTACAGAATGGATATTTAGATTTGGGATTCACTTGGAATACCTTAGAGGTATGGATAGTTGGATGGTTTAGCACTTTCTATGTGTGATATTTCAGCTATGTATTTGATAGCTACGGATACATGTGATTGCTTTTGGAACGAGTGTTTGTGTTTGGGATATCAGTTGGTACAAGATTTTATGATTCCTATGTGACAGGTTGGGTGACTTTCTCTTTGGATGGCTTCTATGTATGTCCAGTGGTAGTGACATAATAGGAGGTGGGTTCATTCATGTATGAGATGGTGGATGATTTGATTTTGTTGTGGGTACCTAGATGGAGCACGTGGTGTACTTTGGTTCATGATGGTGCATGTGCTAGGAGGGATTATTCCCTTGTTCATTTATGTGGGTACATATTGACCCTTATACAATGTATACACCAAGTGGGAGATTGTTGAGAAAATGTGTTGTACACATTACATAATAATGTTTATTATTGTATTTTTTCATTTTATCATGTAAATGTTGCACCTAGATGGACGTGCAACATGTAAAGATTCCCATGGAATATTCTTTGAGAGTTGTATTGTAACATTGTGATATTAATTAATGTAACTATTTAATATTAGGGAAATAAAGTTAATAAAGTACCCAATATTAAATGTGGGTCAATGGGGTTAGGTAGCACATGGTTTATGTAATACCACTTGGTGGTTTTGTGGGAGCTTGTTTCTATAAAAGAAACCACAAGGGTAGTTGTTGGGGTTAGACTGTTGAATAGGTTAGCCAAAGGTAGAATTTGTGAAGGTTGGAAGCATGGCATGTGATGTGTGGATTCATGCTTGTTCACATGGATTGCTTGGTTGTGGCTAGGGATTTGAAGGATTTAATGGTTGTATTGCAATGGTATTTTTGCTGAATAATACATGGCGATGGATGCTTTTGGAGGCTGGGATTTTTTCCTCATGAGGGTTTCCCAGGATATATCTTGTGTCACAATTTTGTGGGTATGTTGTCTTTTCTTTTGCATGTGGATTTTAAGTGTTTATTTGCTTCAGATCTATAATGGGTTATGTGGAAATTGTCATTTGGTTGAATGCAAGTTTCCTATCATTAAGGGGATGTAAGATGTCTTAAGGGGATTCCTTAAGGGGACCTAAAATGAGGATGTCTTAAAGGGATCTAAAATTAGGGTGTCTTAAGGGGACCTAAAATTTGGATGTCTTAAGAGGACCTAAAATGAGGATGTCTTAAGGGGATCTAAAATTAGGGTTTCTTAAGGGGACCTAAAATTTGGATGTCTTAAGGGTATGTAGGATGTATTAAGGAGATTCCTTAAGGGTACCTAAAATGAGGGTGTCTTAAGGGGATCTAAAATTACGGTGTCTTCAGGGTGTTTAGGTGATTTAAAAGAAAAATGAATTATATATTAAGTTATAAAAAATTTAAAAAAGTATACATATATACTTACTTGTATTTACTTATATCATTGTACCATATGCATCCTCTATTTTCTAAAATGTATCAATAATAAGATTATGATATGTTTACGTGATGTAAAACTAAAATAAATTATATATATGAAGTTATCCCAAATTCTAGAAATTCACATTTATACTAACATGTATTTACTTATTCCATTGTACCATCAACATCTTCTCTTTTCTATAGTGCATCTATAATTGTCTTGTGTTCTTCCATAGTAATTGACCACAAATCTTTATTATCAGGTCTCCCATGATATCTAGATAGCTTTATATTTTTTCCACAACAAAATGTGAGTAGTGAATAATCTTCTTATGTGTTTCATAGTCTTCAAATTTAGGAAAACCATTCTTCCTTGTTAGGTATTTTTGTAACCATGTTCTAATAACCACAACTGAATATGTAGGATAATGATAGCCATAATCATCTTCTCTAGGTTGTACTAACTTATGTTTGGTCTCAACACATCTAGCCAACCAATACAATGTTTCCTCTTCATTGTTCTCAGGTGCAGCATCAACACACACGTCCTGCAAATTGAAATAAAATGGCAAATTGGCATGTGAAATAAACTTATAGAAAAAAAATTACCATAATAAACTTAGAATAATAATTATATTCAAATATAAAGTGACATAAAAAATACAATTACCTTCTTGTACAAGATCTTAAACTTGATCATAATCCTCTGATGCAAATAGTTGATCATTGTCTTCAAGTATTGTTTCATATTGCTCGAATGTTTGAGCAGGTGTCATGGATCTTTGTTTCCATTCTTCGACCCATTATTTATTCTCACATGCATCCCAATCACCTAAAATACAAAATTGACAAAAACATGCAAGCTCTCTTGACCACAATATCCATGTGCTTGCATCAAAACTCTTAAATGAATGCCATGATGTTGATCCAATAATTGGATGACAATCAAGTCTAGGTGGAATGTTATTTTCTTTGATTAATGTAAAAAATCATTTAATTCTAGAGTTATCGTTTGATCCTACAAATAATTTTGAATTGCACCAATCCACAATAGCACATACATCTTTAAATTTGTTTGCATCCTCAAATTTTAATTGCTCTCTACCCAAAATTCTTTTAACACATGCACCAACTCCATCATGTTCTCCTTTACCATGTCTAGCTTCAAAAAAACTCCACCTATGTGGTATATTGGTTTCCTTGTGAGCCCTACTAAGCTAATAAAACATTCAAGCATTCTTGAATTGTCCTGTACAATTATCTGACCATATGAAATTTTCTTTCATCTGGATTTCTCGCTCTCTTAAGTTAATATAAAAAAATTTAAAACAATACTGAACAAACTCTGGCGAGTGCATTTGATTATCACTCAAATAGAAATGATACTCCCTAAAATTTTTTGTATCATCCTCTGTACTATCATGTGAATGTATATAAACAATATGAACAAACATAGCGACTTGCATTGAATTGTAGTATTGATCCCGAGTTTCTTTTTGTGGAGCAAGAGTATGGTTTTTTGCAAAGTCAACTACTGATAGTATAGTACCAACTAGAAAAGTATTTCTACACGTGCAAAATTGACCATCAACCCATCTAGCATATTGAGAGTGTTTCATGTATTTAGGAATGATCTTACTCTTGAATTTTGAAATGAATGCATGTACACTAAGTTTTCTGTGATTAATTCACACCACTTTCCAATTTTATCATCTTTTAAAGGATATTTAGCATTATTAAATCTTTTAACATCCACTAATTGTTAGCCAAAATCATTTTCACTAATTTCATGCATACATTGTTCTAATAATGCAAAATTTCCACAAATACTGCTTTATCCTAAAATACAAGAACTCAAAAATAAATGTATGTTGCTATTATGGAGTTAGTTTAAAAACATAACAATAACATCATGCCCATGAAACATTAGATTAAAAACCATGTTTAGCATCAAGATGAAAAAATAAGAAATGATTTTCAAGAGCGTCTTATGGTTCTCTATCTTCAAGGACCCTAGTTTTGATCTTTTTAATGGCTCTCAGTTAGCACATTAGATCAAAATGAGGATGACAACTTAAAGAATGAGGAATGCTTAATGCTAAATGCATAAAATGAGTTATGTGAGAGTGATGATAATGCAAATTAAAATGATGTTAATCTAAGATGATGAATGATGCAAGATGAGATTTATTTTAAGAATGCAAGAACAATAATGCTATCAACATTATCTCACTATGCATAAGAATGCAAAAAGTGAGACCTAGTATTAATAACATTGTGTCAAAATGCTTAAAATATGGATCAACAAGTAATAATAATGAAGCTACCAACACCATGAAATTACTATGAAACTAACATGAAAATGAAACTATTCTATTGCAAGAGAAAAGAGTTTGAAAACAAAATGAGCATGATAACACTAAAATAATGGATCCTCCAAATTCTTGGAAGAATGGCTTTATTTATAAAGTTTTTGAGAGCCTTGGTGATGTGGATATTCAATGGATGCCACATAGGTGATATATAAGCCAAAGAGGAGGCCAAGCAAGTGAGAGAGAGAAATGATCACATGTTGGAGCAACTTGTGATGTGATGGATCAAGTGGGATGTGATGGGTCAAAAGTACCCATGTGAGAGGAAAGGGCCAACGAAACACTTTTAGAAAGTGTAAGAAGTGTAAGGAGTGTAAGAGTTCCTTGTTTAGACAAATTTAGCATTTTTTGAAAAGGTAAATTTTGGGAAGGTTGTTGACACGTGTGAGCAACCAATTAGTGCTAATAGGTTAGGAATCACCTTTTTAATGGGTTAATCAAGGATTAAGACAAGAGGGTAGGTTTAGTGGGATGAGGGTGATGGGTGTAGGATAGGATCTAGGCTAGATTTAATTAAATTAAATCATGGATTAGGATTAAACTAAGTTTAATTAATTTAATCATAGATTTAGAAGAAAAGGGAAATGGGGGAACTTAAATAAATATAATTTATTTAAAAAGGTGATTTTATGGAAGAAGATGTATTAAATTAAATTTAACACATTAGGGGAATTTGAATAAATTTGAAGAATTGGTTAGGAAAATGATTTATATAATTAAATATTTGAATTTAATTATATAATAGAAGAGTTGGACATTAATTAAATAGATAGTATTTAATTAGTAAATGCATTGGATCATTTTTAGTGTATACATTTTTCCCCTCTTTGAGTCAATGTGCGAGAAGCGCTTTGATTCAAAGAATACTTGTTAAATGCCTCTTCCTAGTTTCGTGATGTGATTTGATTAATGTTCCTGATGCTGAAAATTGATTTAAGGTGATGCCTTAGATGGTTTTCTTGATGCCCCAGATCCATATGCCCCCTCGGGTGGGGATAACTTTAAGAAACCCCCTTATAGGAAAAAGTTTAAAATCCTGGCGAATCGTACATTAATTTAGGGGAAAAAATTTCTTGATGATGGCAAATTGTTTTTCTAAATTAGGAAAATAATATAAAGGCGAAGGCGAATTTTTCCCTACCGAATGAAAATTCTTTAAAATCCTGTCGAATTATATATTAATGTGGGGGAAAATATATATTGTATGAGGCAAATTTTTTGCTTTTGAAGTAAAAAAATTATAGTATATGAGGCGAATAATTTTCTTTTGAAGGGAAAAAAAAATTTGTATTGGCAATTTTTATGTGTCATTTAAAAATATATTTATTTTATTGGCTAATCTATAGTTAATTATGGGAAAAATAAATATTTTATTTGGTGATTTTCAAAAGATGGGACTCGTCAATGCGTCATGTGGGCCAACGCCAACTAATAACTTGTTTTGTAGATTAAACACATTGGTATCGATAAGAACAAAAAGTTACATCGACACGCAACCTAACTGTAACATCCATCATTTTATAATGTTAAATGTCTTATTTGGGAGCATTTGATTATCCTAGATTAATGTCTGAAGTTTAATTTTGGCCTAATTTCTTGAAGGAAACAGAGTTCTCCAAGAAGTCACCAGAATAATGACACGTAACATTGTAATTAATGCAATATCACGTCCAACAAATATTGACTTTATTTGTTGTGAATATAAATGATCACACATGGACACATAACCTAATTAGTAATATCCATTGTTTTATATTGTTAAATGCATTATTTGAGACCATTTGATGATCCTAGATCAATAGCTGAAATTTAATTTTAGGCTAAATTTATGGAGTTAGAGTTATGCAGGAAGTCACCAGAATGATGAAATGTATCAAGCCTTAAAAATACACTGTAACCATGATCGTTGATTACTACTGGTTATTTTTTTATGTGGATGATGGATAGTGCAACTATAACTTGTAACTCGTAACTCGAAAAGAGATAAATGTCTTGTCAGTGACATTCTTTAACTGTCATCTTTAACTGCCATCTTTAACTGTCAATAGTACGCATGCATTTATGGGAAAGATTTACATGTAGATATGAAAGATTAAGGACAGTAGATTTAAATCTAAAATTTACATTAAAGATTAAGGAAAATGGATTAAATAGGATTAAAGAAAGAATAATTAATTGCTAAGTATTCGTGATCACTACTATCAATCAAGGAGTTGGGGCTATTTATAGAAAATTTGGCTTCTTTCTTCTTCATTTTTCTTTTGGTAGTGTTATCATTTTAGTTCACTCTGTTAGGATTAGGCTGAAAGCTAATCTCCCAAGATCACCTGCATGCAAACCTGTCACGAGAAGAAGCAAGAAACAGACAAAAGAAGAGAAACAGCTATGGAGGCCAAAAAGCCAGAGACTGAAAAACCATGTTGAAAGAAAAAAGCTTCTATATTATCAACAATAGAATTACAAAATACAATCTCTCTTATTAAATGCAAAGAAGTGAATCCTTATAAAAGGAATCACGAAACCCTAAAAGGGAAACCCTAAAGAAATAGAAAGCTGCCTAAGTATAACTTAAGCAAAGAGTAGATAGACTAATAATTAAATGAATTAATTATTAGCTAAACTAAGACTACTCTAACACCCCCCCTTAAGTGTAACTTAGGGAGAAAAAAAACAGCTAAACTACTGCAGAAAGTAGGAAAGATGGGTCCCGACAACAAGGCCTGATCAGGTACCCAAGTGCAAGAAAGAAAACTAGATGAAGGAAACTAAGCCTTCAATCTAGGGAAAGGTGTCCTAGAGAGAGGAAAAAGAATGAGCAAGAAGCATCTCCGAAGAAAGGAACTGTAAACTCTGTCAGAAGATACTGCTGGAACCCCCACTGAAGTGCATGACTAGGTAGAGAAGACAATGTCTGAAGAGCTAACCAATCAAACCAGGAAGCAATAGAACCAACAGGTGAACCCCCCCATAATGCTGAACAGGGAGAGGTGACAGGAACACTAAAATGTAATGCCAGAAATATCTGTAGAAGAAGAACCAGGAACACCAACAATGCAACAGAAGTACACACACAGGATAAAGAGCGGTGTCACCGACACACAGCATGGGCTAATGTTGTGGAAGGTATGCTCACTTGACAAAGGTGGATGCACCTAAAATGGAAAAAGCATCATAACCCCCCATGGCACTTTATAACAGTGTGAGTACAACAACCATACAAGGTGTACAAGATCCTAGAAATGCAGAAGTAGGCACTTTATCTCAGTGTGTTTATAGAATAAAGATGCATCAAAAGAAGCATACAAGCTCAGAAGTCAGAAAGAAGAGTGAACCAGAAGTACAGTAGAAGAGATCCTAGGACCTGTAAACCCAAGCAATCCACCAAAGTGCATAAATTGCCAAACTTGGAGGAGAGAAAACCTAGAGAAAAATTTGGAAAAAAGACTCCTGCAACTAAATAGTTCACTGAACCAGCTTTTCGACGATATCTGGTTTGCCAAAAACGGAGTCCGGATGAGCCAAATATGACTCTCGGAAGGCAAAAATAGACATCGAACTTTGACAGCAAAAAAAACTATCAAAAATGTAGAACCCAAAAACCCAACCTCCATCATCGAAAAATGCTCAAAAAGAGCTTTCTGACGGTATATGGAAGTCAAAAAAAGACCCCCGTATGCTCCATATATCGCAAAAAAGGCCCAAGTACCTCCAAAAACCCAAAAAGGTCAAAAATAAGCCCCAGGGGCTAAAAAAAGGGGCCCCCGGGCACATGGCGCGCGCCGAGGGCTATGCCGAAGCCCCTGGACTGCCATAGGACCGGCAGCTAATAGAATAAGCCCGCAGGTTTAAATAAAACCGCCCCCAGCCGAGCGGTGACGCTGGCGGAGCGGCGCAGACACCAAAGCGGGCGGTGCAGGGGGGCAGGCGGGGCGGCGTGGGCTGCTGAGCAGGGCCGCAGGGGCGGCAGAGGCCGCGGAGGGCGGAGGCGGCGGAGCCACTGAGGAGCTGCGAAGCAAGGCGGCGGGGGACGCGGGGCCGCAGAGAACAAGGGGCCCGCAGTGGTTGTGGAGCGGCGTGGGCCGGTGGCGGGGGGCTGCGGGCGGCGCGGTGGCAGCTCGCCCCAAAATCACTACGCGCGTAATGAAAAATGCATAAAACCTTTAAAAATAAGGTTTTTTTAATTTTTTCTCAGTTTTCGTGCCCGTACGGCACTAGAAACCAAATTTTTTTTGCCTCGGGGTCAAGTTGTCCAAAATAGACAAGTTTTATATGTATTCTGGGGTTTTTGGGTGCTCTGAGCTCAATGGAGATGTCCGTTTGAGCTCAAAGTGACCAAAAACAAAACCAAAAATAAAAAATACATAAAAAACCTCTGAAACCCTTGGAAACCTTCTGCTTCTGGCACGCTTCAACGAAACATGAACAACGAACAACAGGAGAGCTCTGATACCATGTTAGGATTAGGATGAAAGCTAATCTCCCAAGATCACCTGCATGCAAACCTGTCATGAGAAGAAGCAAGAAACAGACAGAAGAAGAGAAACAACTATGGAGGCCAAAAAGCCAGAGACTGGAAAACCATGTTGAAAGAAAAAAGCTTCTATATTATCAACAATAGAATTACAAAATACAATCTCTCTTATGAAATGCAAAGAAGTGAATCCTTATAAAAGGAATCACGAAACCCTAAAAGGGAAACCCTAAAGAAATAGAAAGTTGCCTAAGTATAACTTAAGCAAAGAGTAGATAGACTAATAATTAAATGAATTAATTATTAGCTAAACTAAGACTACTCTAACACACTCTAAATCGATAAATTGACAAGCGTTTTCTGTTTAAGTTTGAATTTTAGAGTTGCTGTTTTAAAATTGCAGAATGGTAAAGGATTCAAAGAAAGAAAGTACATGTTCAACATTACAATTGAAAACATCAAAACATCACATTAATATTTCAAATTTTTGAACAAAGCACTATACAGATTTTTGAGCATAACAGATAATGAAAGATATGCTTGCATTTCAGACATGAAAGTACAGCTTTAAACTAACCACACAAGCAGTGGTTGCTCTTAAAAACATAAATGAAAAGTAATTTTCAAATATGTACAAATGAGAAATTCATATGAAGCCACACATCCCATGGCAGTAGGTTAATGCAGGCATGCATTTCAGTTTCATGAATTGAATGCAGAAATCAAATGCAGGAACTAAAGAACAATTCACATTTCTGTAAATGTAAAAAAGGGAGAAAAGAAGACAGGTTAGGCCCCCCCATTGCCTGGTGTTTCGTGGAGAGTTGAACGTTGCTGCATCTTTGGTCCCACATCCTGAAGTACTCCAAGTCATCCTGCAAAGGAAGAGTGATAAAATGGGTTAGTTCATATGAACTAAGCAATGGAGAAGGATTAAGCTATCTAGTTGTCTACTTGATTGCATTTGTAGAAATGTAAATCAACATGCATAAATAGAACTGATGGAAGGAATGATCGTATCAAAGAAAACACTTTATTTCCTAACATTGTTTTCTTCAGGTGCAGATAGGTACGAAGACTAAGTAGGTCATTGAAAGGACGTGCATACATTTCACACACGAAACTTTTTGACTGAAGCTAAGGAGAGGCGAAGACATGAAGACCGGTGGACTTGAGGCAGGCTGTTGAAGGGACATGAATTTCATCATGAAACCTTCTAGCCAATAAATTAAGGTTACAATTGTTACAATAGTTGTCCATTTCATTCTGTGATGGAACATAGTAGAAAAAGTGGAAAGAAAGTGAGTTTCATTACTTAAAAATGACTTGTGGGAGTCACGAGCCCGTGCTTGAACCCCATGAGGGATAGTTCAATATGCTGAGAAAAGTGAAGAACAGAAAAAAAGGAACATAATTACATATCAATAGTGAGATAAGTATGCCATGATATATTTCAAAAGAAAAATAGTATTTCTATACTATTTCAGTCTGGTATGATTTCACAGAAGTGATACTTACATCATTTCAGGTTAAGATAGTACATGTGTAAGTTCTATTCATTGGTTAGTATCAGACATACATTATATTCTAAGTACTACAAAGTGATATTTTGAAAAATAAGAAGAGAAAAATTATTTGTACATTTAGAAATGATGCATAAAGATAGAACATGGTGACAATTGACAGGCTGCAAAATACAAGCATATGCAAGAAATATTAAAAAAGGAATGCAGAAAAGATATGCTATGTTGTAGTTCAGATTAGAGTCCATAGTGGAAATGAAGAGTCCCAATTTGAAGTATAAGGAGCTCAATTTTCTTATCAAGGAAACCGTCAAAGTTCTAAATACAAAGAAAACTAGATTTTTTTTTTTTTAATAGTCATAAAACTGAATGTTCAAATATAAATTGAATAATGCATAATGGATAGCATGTTTATAATCAGTCAAATGCAAGGGCATTACATCTATTAGTTGTTCATTAGAAACCATTGACTATTGCAACTGAAGGAAAATGAGTTTATTCATATGTACGTAAAGGACTAGTTAACAAATAAACTGAACACCAAGGTACAGCCAAAAGGTTTAGTCTTGTTTATTTTCTTTCAAGAAAGACTGCTACGAAAATGATTAATCTATGATGTCTGTATCTATGTAGTGCACAATGCCCAGACAATCATTTCAAAAGGAAAAGATCTCAGATCTACATCACTACATTTTTTAGTTTCATCTTTCAGTCATGTATTCAAACAGCCATGTTTAGAGGGAGCAACTTCAAGATAAAAACCGTGAGGCATCAGAGGAGTCATCTTTGAAAATATTTTTAAGTATCATAAATAACAAGAGAAGCCCTAAGTTAACATGGGTGAGGTATTGTTTAACTCATTTAGAATGTTCATGTTTCAACAAAGGAGAAGTGTGAAAAAGGAAATATTTCTCTCTATCAGAAAATATAAAGCTATGAGTTCCAAATATCATAAAATATTGTATTCTAGTCAGAAAATAGGGCTCACATTCTAGGTTAAAGAGGAGCTCAAGTTAAGTAGAAAATTACACAAGATATCAATATTGAAAGTTACAGACAACTAATGGAGAATGGATTCATCTGATATTATCAATAATTATCCATGTGGGTATCTCAGGTATGTTATTAAAATGATGAAACTCAAAACCTTAAACAATCCTACAAAATGATACAGTGGTCAACTATTCTAAAACATTTAGCTCAAGCCAATACCAGTCACGACATCCATTATCAGACCCGAGTATGAAAGAAGCATATAGCCCTAAATTTGTGCCAATGAAATCATCAAATATCAGGGAATCTTTAGCAGGGAAGAGCATAAATATAATATTCAGATGTTGCAAACAGTGTAGTATGACTTTTTTATATCAAATAAACAGGGTACAGCTGAATGAAGATAAAACCCAGAATTATTTATTCAAAGAATGAATACCCAGATCAAAGAAAAACGTAAGGTACAACTATAGTTACGTAACTAGAAGTATGAATATTTTATAGCAGAAAAAGGAAGGAAAATACTTATCTATAGATGCTTCAATGTTTTCAGCATGTGTTTGAGTTCATTAAAGCATTCAAGCCGAGTTCTCTTCCATTCAAAGAATAGTCGCAGCCTTTGAATATGCAAAGCCGAGCTCTCACAAAAGAAAACCGAATAGCAACAGGTTGCAATCCATAACTAGTGAAGATGAAAGGGAGGCCATAAGTTTTATTGCAGAGCTACAGCTTGAAGCCGTGGAGAATTTGAAGCGAGAGAAAGGTGAAAAACTAGAGAAGTTCTTGCAAATGGCGGTAGCATAACCCTAGCATTTCTTCTTCCAAACTAAAAAATACCTAAGTAAAGAGCCAAAAAGATGAGATAAACTAACGCCTTTGCTATATTGCAATGTGTTTTGGAGTCCGCAATGCCCAGACACATACTTCAGATACGACTCTTTTCTAGCATGCCATGAGTGCAAGATCACATGGCTTTGTGAAAGATGCAGATATCTCAAAAGGTCATGTCGACCATATATCAAATTTTGAAATTATGCATGGTTTCATAAGTACCTTGGGTTTTTTGTTTATTTTATTTAATATACTAAGTGCTAGTTTTATATCTTTTGTTCCTTTTCAAATTAATTTTAATAATATATGTTATAGTTTAGGTTTCTATTTTAATTAAATAGATAAATTCTTTATCTATTTAACTTAAATAGAAATTATATTATAATTTAAATTATTAAAATTAGATTTGATATTATATTTAATCTATTTAATGTTTAATAAATAAACAAACAAACCTATACATAGATACATTAATAGAATTTTATTCTATTTATATATAAATTTGTCATTTATTAGATATTAAATTGATTGATTATAATTTGGATTAATATATATAAAATTATTCACAAAATATATGAAATAAATGAATATATAAACGAAGGTTGACTTATGTTGAGTTAATCATCTTGATCAAGGGAGAGTTTCTCAGTTATGTTCAGTTTTGGAGGCAGTTTAGAGACAGTTCCATCACCTTTGAGTTCCTTTTTGAGTTCAACATCAGATAGTTTCAGTTGAGGGTCTTTTTGGAGCAGTTCACTATCAGTTTCTAGCAGTTGTACTCATATTTTGACAGGCTTCTTCTTCATATCCGACCCCCCACCAAATATGCATGATTTTTGGAGTTGAATGGCAGTTGAGGGGGTAGTTTGAGTTGAGTTTCAGTGACACTTGGCTTGGAGGGTCTCTTTCAGCAGTTAGACTTCATTTTGTAGCAGTTTGAGACCTCTTTTTGAGGATTTTTTTCATGCATTCGACCCATGGAGATCTGAGGACTATATCTTGTGCTTTTACCTCATTATTCAGGACCTTCTTTTCTTCACATGTTCTGACATATTGCAGACTTGTGAATATATTGTAAGGGCATTTTTGTAGCAGATTTTTTGACACTATTGATATATAGAGACAACTGTTCCTTCCCATTGGATTTTAAGTGTAAGGCTATGAGTTTATCTGCTTTGATGTTGTGTTAACCCTTCAAATATTGATACTTGCCATTACAGGTCTTTTGTTTGTGTCCTAATTTTTTGTAGAAAATTGGTGAAGTATTACTTCCCTATCAAATCAAAGAATATTGCAGGTCCTTACATAGAAATACTTTTGTAGTTGCATGTTTGTCTGGGTACTGAGAGCCATCATTATCTTTAAAGATCTATGCTAGATTAGATCAGGTTACATATCATTTATTGGTGTATCACCTCCTTTAGAGTTCTCTAAGTATTCATATTATCTTTCTACCCCTTTCCCACATACACACTTAGCATTAGGTGATATCCTGAATTCAATAGGAACCGACCTAGAATCAGGAGATTCATTCTCTCATCCACCAAGGAGAATGTTTCCATGTTCCAACAAGATGTCTAGATTATTCATCTAGCTATAGGCGCAATCCTGATTGACAACAGTTTTTGGCATGCCCGGTGGGACATGAACTGCTTCACAGTTCCTTGATTTACAAGATTTTATTGCTGTTTTGGTGCAAGCAGCAGTATTCCAGCCTTTTAGAAGGCATTTTTTACTAGCACCTAGCGACTTTGTTTTGAAGGCTTATTGCAGATTCAGTTGCAAATTTAAGTGTTTATCCTGATGAGAAGAACACACAAGAGAAAATAGCGAGGGATTCATTTATCAGGAGCTTCCATCTAATAGAAGAGGTAGCAGATCAGCTAGAAGAAGTAGAACACCTCAAATTGCAGAAGAATCATCCTCTTTTCTCAGGAGACCTAGTTTTTCATTATTTGAAAATCCTATATTTGAAGATCAAGTTTCCATTTCTGAAGGACACGAGGTAATTATAGAAGATTTCACTTTTTCTGAAGAATTAAGTGCTTTTGACAATTCTAGATCAGAATTACCTATCTTTGAAAAATCTACAAAGGATCAAATTGTTGTTGTAGCATCCACTAGCAGTATTGCTACCCCAGGATTGAAGACTTACTAGAGGAAAGTAATTCATCATACTAAGCCTTCCGTTACACCTGCAGTTTAGTAGCAAGTACTAGCAATACAAATGGCTAGAAATTTACCATTTGTGGTATTTGATGCTAGCAGCCCATTACAAATTGCTGTTCATCATGATATTCTACCAGCAGCACTAAAAGGTTTGACATATTTCAATGGTGAGGTTCATATTTCAGCAATAGAGCATATTAAAGATATTGCTACTTTATGTGGATTACATCAAGTTATTCATGATGATGTAGCTTTGAAATTATTAATAGCTTCACTTAAGGGTAAAGTGTTGGTCTAGTTTAGAAGTCTACCAATTAATTCTATTAGCACATGGGATGATCTGGGCACTGTATTAATCAACAAGTTTGAGGATAGATCAGATAATTTCTCTTTGGTTGAGAAACTAACTACTATTAAAAGAGATATTAATGAGCATATTTCAGATTTCAACTTTCATTTCCAATGAACTTGGGACAGAATTCCAAGATCCGTTAGGCCATCTAATTATTATGCATTTCTTTTCTTTTTAAAAGCATTTAACCCTGATATTGCACTTATGATACAGTCTATGGGTGGGCACACTTTACCTGCTACTTATGTTGTTGCTGTCAAAGCTAAGAACAGTTTGATACAGGCTAGAAAGTTACCCCCAAGGCCTCCAATGCCTTATTATGTGGAAATACAGCCGGTTGTACCAACTTTTGTTCCACCAATAGCGGTTGTACCTCCTATGCCAGCGTTACCAACATTTAATATGCAGGTTGTAGCAGAAGAACATGCTCCCACAACTCCTTTTAGAGAGCTAAAAGAAAAAAATATGGAGCTAAAGGACAAAAGCGAAAGTATGATGAGGACCCTGCAGACTTATGGCAATGAGATCACAAACTTGAAGAGGCAAAAAGGTCAGTACAATAGACCTCCTCAAGCTTCTTATCAGTAGAATAGGCAATTTAATCAAGCATCTGGTTTAAACCAGCCACGCCAAGCTCAAGGTCAGCAAAGAAATTATAATCAAAGGACTAATCAACCTTATAGTTATTCAACTCCTAGTACTTCCAAAGAACTGGTAGTGGTTCCTCAGAATAACTATGCACAAGAGGATGAGTGGCATAATACTTGTAACGCAAGCCATTTTTGGCTTGATTGTCCTCATGCACTTGAGGCTAGGAGGCATGATGTTTTGCAGAATCAAATGGCTAATGTTCAAGGAGATGCTCAGAGTCAACAAGTGCAACCACAAGGTAATCCAGATGTTACTCTAATGAATTTGAATGCTAATGAGATTGTTTTAGTAGCTAATTTTGATCAAAATCAATTATGGAGGCATGTAGCAGTAGGCACTAGGTCTAAAACAAAGGCTACAAATGAACAACAACAAGCTGATAAAATACAACAGCCTACTATTATACAACAACAAAAAAATTTAAAAGGTAAACAACAGTAAATTCAAGCTCAGGATGGACCTTCCCAGCCATTACAATTAGCAAAGGAGCTAGCTGTTCCTAAACAACAACAAAAGGTTAGTGGTCAAAATTTCAATATAGTTGATCACTTAAAAAAGACACATGTTCCTGTTTCTATTTGGGAAGCTTTAGCACTTCCAGGTCAAAAAGATATGTTTTAGGAAGCTTTGCAAACATTAACACTATCAGATGATGCTTTAAAGCAGTAAACTCCTAAAGTGTTAATGGCTGGAAATGAGGTTTTAAACCAGAAAACACCCAAGTTGATAAAACCACCACCTTTTTATATCACTGTTATAATAGGACAAAATTTATTGCATAATTTCATGATTGATTCAGATGCTTCTAGCTCTGTTATGTCTAAGAAAATTGTAGATCAGCTAGGCCTTAAATATGAACCAATTGAAAAAGGAGTAGTTCAGCTTGATGGTACAACGGTAGATACAATTGGAGTTATTAGAAATTTGGATTTGACAATGCATGCATGTCCAAGATTTTCAATGCCTATGGATGTTTTCATCATAGACTTACCTCCTAATTTTTCCATATGTCTATCATGAGAGTTTACTGCTAAAATTGGAGGGTTTCTATCTGCAGATTGGTCACACATGTTATTTTGCACTAGGTATGGTACAAAAGTAACTATTCCTTCTAAGCCTATTGTGAACTTTTGTATTGAGCCATATGTCAGTAGTTCTGAAAATGGGACAGCAACAGTGATTTTTGATCAAGAAGAGATTGATGCTATTCGTGAGTCACGAACACTTACTGAACAAATTCCTGATATATTGTTAGACACCTGGGCTACTGAAAATGTAACAATTTTTGATGCACAGATTGAGGAACCAATTTTGGGTAACTATGTTATTAATGAAGTTACTAATTTTATGCCAGCCATCTTAAAAAGTGCAGATTCAGAACAACAGCTTGATGTTATTTGGAGGTTGTTTTTTGATGGCTCTCGTAGCAAAATAGGTGCTGGAGGTGGCTGCATGCTTATTTCACCTACAGATCAAAGGTACTATGCTTCTTTTAGATTCACCTTTAGTTGCACAAATAATGTGGCTGAGTATGAAGCCCTTATTACTGGATTAAAGTGGGCAATTAAAAAGGGAATTAGATGTTTGCAAGTATATGGTGATTCTGAATTAATAGAAAATCAAGTTAGGAATGTACACGCAACTAAAAATGATTTGCCAAAAATTTATAAGCATGTTGTGTGGGATCTAATTGAAGGTTTTGAAGCTTTTAACTTGCAATTTGTACCTAGAAATTAGAATAAACATGCTGATAGGCTTGCAGCTGTGGGAGTCCAATACGATATTCCAATAGGAATCAGTAACAGTAAGGAAATGAATTATGTTAAAGTTGTTATTAGATCTATTGTTCCTATTAATGCAGATAGTTGGTAGGTTTTTGAATCTAATCAACACATTGTGAATTTTTTCAGAGAAGAGGCTGAGTTTTCACAGCCAAATAAGAAAAAATTGCAGGACCAGTATGAAGAACAAATTATTCAGCTCAGGAAAAATAAAATGCCTAAAGGTTTTGTGACCTTAGAGTCTATGTTTGGTACTAATGATGAGTTCAAAAAGGACAAATCCAGCTTATAGATCAAGGAAGAACATTACGAAGAGGTTGCTATTTCACAAGACAAGGTGCTTAAACTTGGCAAGGTATGTACACCTGAAGAACAAAAAATCTTTGTCAACTTATGCAATGAATTTCATGATATAATTGCATGGAATTATTTAGATTTGAAGGGATTTGATCCCGATATTTCCCAGCATACAATAGAATTAGAACCAGGGGCTAAACTAGTGAGACAAAAGAAAAGACCTATAAATCCCAAACTGGAACCTCTCATGATCAAGGAATTGAATAAGTTGATTGAAAGTAATATTATTTTTCCAATCAAACATACTTCATGGGTTTCAAATCTGGTTCCTGTTAGGAAAAAGAATGGGGAAATCATACTTTGTGTTGATTTTCGTGACTTAAACAGAGCTTCATTGAAAGATAGGAATCCTTTGCCTTCAATGGAACAAATCTTGCAGGTTGTTTCAGGTTCAGAGCGGTTTTCATTGCTGGATGGATTTTCTTGTTATAACCAGATTTTGGTGAAGGAAGAAGACAGGTTTAAGATAGCATTAACAACCAAATGGGGTACCATGGCATATTAGAAGATGCCATTTGGTCTTTCCAATACTGTTGCAACTTTCCAAAAAGCCATGGTTAAGGCTTTCATAAATCTGATGTACAAGTTTGTGCTAGTTTATTTAGATGGCATCACTATTTTCTCAAAAAATTCAGCAGATCACTTTAAATATTTAAGGATAATATTCGAAAGATGCAGAGAATATGGAGTTTCTTTAAATCCTAAGAAGAGCATATTCACTGTCCATGAAGGTAAGTTGTTATGATTTATTGTTTCAAAAGATGGAATAACTATTGAACCTGAAAGGGTGAGTGCCATTTTAGCCCTGCCACTTCCAGCTCATAAAAAGGGACTCCAAAGCTTTTTAGGGAGAATTAACTTCATAAGAATATTTATCCCTGATATTGCAGAACTGTTAATGCCACTTACAGCCATGCTTAAGAAAAATATTGCTTTCAAATGGACAAAAGAAGGTAAACTCAATTTTGAACTGATCAAGGAAGCATTAGCTACAACCCCTACTTTGTTAAATCCTGATTTTTCTAAGGATTTCATTCTGTATGCATATGGGAATGTAGATAACATTGCTGCCATGTTAGTCCAGAAAAATGATATAGGTTTTGAGCAGCCAATAGATTTTTT
>MU226820.1:247050-278887 GCA_018584345.1 Thuja plicata
GCTAAGTGGGGTTTAGATTTTATTGGTCCTATAAACCCATTATCAAGTTCAGGTCACAAGTACATATTGACAGCAACTGATTATTTTACCAAGTGGACTGAAGCTGTGGCATTAAAAGATGCCAATGCAGCTTTAGTTTTGAATTTTTATGAAGATTTTCTTGCAAGGTTTGGGGCACCTGAATCCATTATTTCTAATAATGCCTTAGCATTTTTAGGCACAAGAATTTCTGAGTGGGCAGTAAAAAATAATGTGTACCTTAGTACCTCATCCAACTATTACTCACAAGGTAATGGACAAGCTGAATCAACAAACAAAAATCTGATTCGCATCATCAAAAGGACTATTGAAGATAATCAGCGAGTTTGGAACAACAAGCTAAAACAAGCCTTATGGGCTGATAGGATCACCCCAAAGCACTCAACAAGTAATTCACCTTATATGCTGGTTTATGGAAGAGAGGCAAGATTGCCAATTTCAGTTGAATTACCAAGTTTCAGCTTGATTAAGGAGTTGGACCTGATAGACCAGCAGCCTATGGAGGTAAGGCTTGCTGAATTGATAGAATTAGAAGAGATAAGGAATGAATCTTTTCAAAGTTTGGAGAAACATCATGATCAAATGAAGAAGACATTTGACAGAAAAGTTGTTGCAAGAGTCTTAGAAGAAGGCGATTTAGTACTTAAATGGGATGAGTTGAAGAGCAGACCTAGAAAACATTCAAAGTTTGATGCCATTTGGTATGGTCCATTTGTAATTATAGGATGCAAGGCTCACAATGATTTTCAGCTCTCAAATATGGAAGGAGAAGAATTACCAATCCTAGTTAATGGGATTCATCTCAAACATTGTTTTTGAGGTGAGTTGAATCAGAATAAGTTCTTTGGAACGAAGTTAGTTTTCTTTGGTTAGTATCAGTTAGTATTTATTTTTCCCACTGGGACCACATCATTAAAATCCACACCATGCATAATCAGGAACCCACTAGGGTTCCTAGTTATAAATGATGAGTACCTCAATAATATAATCACGGTAGAAAGAGAAGTTGTTTCAGATAGTTTACTTTGCAGTCTTAAAGGTTAGAGTGATATGAAACAACAAAATCAATCACACAATAAATGTATAAACATGATGCTCATCACATAAGACATGGATAGATTCTGCTATCTCATATCATAAAGCATCATGTTCACACATTCATTGTGCAATTTAGGTGGCTGTTCAAGATCATTCTGCCTTTATCTTTTCAGTTTTCAGTTGTGTGGTAGAAGGAATCAAGGAAAGCACTGTTGTACTACACCATTTCTACATTAAAAAAATGTACTTATCATACAGGGCATGAAATATTTTTTTCTTCCCCATATCACAAGCATTCTATCTACATAGGAATACTGTAGTACAAGAAGTGATACATCTGGTTTCTGTTTAGTTTCAGTTTGCAGCAGTGTGTTTATTTTCAGTTTGGAGAGATTTTTAGTTTTCAAGTTTGGAGAAGGACTCTACGCCCAATGGATTATGCAAGGCTACTGGTTATATACTATTTTCTAGGCAAACACCCCTGAGAGGTCGCCAGAAAATGTTATCATTTTAGTTCACACTAAATCGATAAACTGACAAGTGTTTTCTGTTTAAGTTTGAATTTTAGAGTTGTTATTTTAAAATTGCAGAATGGTAAAGTATTCAGAGAAAGAAAGTACATGTTCAACATTACAATTGAAAACATCAGAACATCACAATAAGGTACACTTATTTCAGATTTTTGAACAAAGCACTATACAGATTTTTGAGCATAACAGATAATGAAAGATATGCTTGCATTTCAGACATGAAAGTACAGCTTTAAACTAACCACACAAGCAATGGTTGCTCTTAAAAACATAAATGAAAAGTAATTTTCAAAGATGTACAAATGAGAAATTCATATGAAGCCACACATCCCGTGGTAGTAGGTTAATGCAGGCATGCATTTCAGTTTCATGAATTGAATGCAGATATCAAATGCAGGAACTAAAGAACAATTCACATTTCTGTAAATGTAAAAAAGGGAGAAAAGAAGACAGGTTAGGCCCCCCCATTGCCTGGTGTTTCATGGTGAGTTGAACACTGCTGCATCTTTGGTCCCGTATCCTGAAGTACTCCAAGTCATCCCACAAAGGAAGAGTGATAAAATGGGTAAGTTCATACGAACTGAGAAATGGAGAAGGATTAAGCTATCTAGTTTTCTACTTGATTGCATTTGTAGAAATGTAAATCAACATGCATAAATGGAACTGCTGGAAGGAATGATCGTATCAAAGAAAACACTTTATTTACTAACATTGTTTTCTTCATGTGAAGATAGGTAAGAAGACTACGTAGGTCATTGAAAGGACGTGCATACATTTCACGCACGAAACTTTTTGACTGAAGCTAAGGAGAGGCGGAGACATGAAGACCAGTGGACTTGAGGCAGGCTGTTGAAGGGACATGAATTTCATCATGAAACCTTCCAACCAATAAATTAAGGTTACAAGTGTTACAAGAGTTTTTCATTTCATTCTGTGATGGAACAAAGTAGAAAAAGTGGAAAGAAAGTGAGTTTCATGACTTAAAAATGGCTTGTGGGAGTCACGAGCCCGTGCTCGAACCCCATGAGGGATAGTTCAATATGCTGAGAAAGGTGAAGAATAGAACAGAAGGAACATAATTACATATCAACAGTGAGATAAGTATGCCATGATATATTTCAAAGAAAAATAGTATTTCTATACTATTTCAATCTGGTATGATTTCACAGAAGTGATACTTACATCATTTCAGGTTAAGATAGTACATGTGTAAGTTCTATTCATTGGTTAGTATAAGACAGACATTATATTCTAAGTGCTACAGACTGATATTTTGAAAAAAAAGAAGAGGAAAATTATTTGTACATTCAGAAATGATGCATAAAGACAGAACATGGTGACAATTAACAGGCTGCCAAATACAAGCATATGCAAGAAATATTAAAAAAGGAATGCATAAAAGATATGCTATGTTGTAGTTCAGATAGGAGTCCACAGTGGAAATGAAGAGTCCCAATTTGAAGTATTAGGAGCTCAAGTTTCTTATCAAGGCAACCGTCAAAGTTCTAAATACAAAGAAAACTAGATTAATTTTTTTTTAATAGTCATAAAACTGAATGTTCAAATATAAATTGAATAATGCATAATGGATAGCATGTTTGTAATCAGTCAAATGCAAGGGAATTACATCTATCGGTTATTCATTAGAAAGCATTGACTGTTGCAACTAAAGGAAAATGAGTTTATTCATCTGTACATAAAGGACTAGTTAACAAATAAACTAAACACCAAGGTACAGCCAAAAGGTTTAGTCTTGTTGATTTTCTTTCAAGAAAGACTGCTACAAAAATGATTAATCTATGATGTCTGTATCTATGTAGTGCACAATTCCCAGAAAATCATGCCAAAAGGAAAAGTTCTCAGATCTATATCACTACATTTTTTAGTTTCATCTTTCAGTCATGTATTCAAATAGCTGTGCTTAGAGGGAGCAGCTTCAAGATAAAAACTGTGAGGCATCAGAAGAGTCATCTTTGAAAATATTTTAAAGTATCATAAATAGCAAGAGAAGCCCTAAGTTAACATGGGTGAGGTATTGTTTAACTCATTTAGAATGTTCATGTTTCAACAAAGGAGAAGTGTGAAAAAGGAAATATTTCTCTCTATCAGAAAATATAAAGCTATGAGTTCCAAATATCATAAAAGATTGTATTCTAGTCAGTAAATAGGGCTCACATTCTAGGTTAAAGAGGAGCTCAAGTTAAGTAGAAAATTACACAAGATATCAATATTGAAAGTTACAGACAGCTAATGGAGAATGGATTCATCTGAGATTATCAGTAATTATCCATGTGGGTATCTCAGGTTTGTTATTAAAATGATGAAAATCAAAACCTTAAACAATCCTACAAAATGATACAGTGGTCAGCTGTTCTAAAACATTCAGCTCAAGCCAATACCAGTCATGACGTCCATTATTAGACCTGAGTATGAAAGAAGCATATAGCCCTAAATTTGTGCCAATGAAATCATCAAATATCAGGGAATCTTTAGCAGGGAAGAGCGTAAATATAATATTCAGATGTTGCAAATAGTGTAGTATGAGTTTTTTATATCAAATAAACAAGGTACAGCTGAATGAAGATAAAACCCAGAATTATTTATGCAAAGAATGAATACCCATATCAAAGCAAAATGTAAGGTACAGCTATAGTTACATAACTAGAAGTATGAATATTTTATAATAGAAAAGGGAAGGAAAATACTTATCTACAGATGCTTCAACATTTTTAGCCTGTGTTTGAGTTCATTAAAGCATTCAAGCTGAGTTCTCTTCCAGTCAAAGAACAGTTGCAGCCTTTTAATATGCAAAGCCGAGCTCTCACAAAAGAAAACCGAATAGCAACAGGTTGCAATCCATAACTAGTGAAGATGAAAGGGAGCCTGTAAGTTTTATTGCAGAGCTACAACTTGAAGCCGTAGAGAATTTGAAGTGAGAGCAAGGGGAAAAACCAGAGAAGTTCTTGTAAATGGCGGCAGCATAACCCTAGCATTTCTTCTTCCAAACTGAAAAAATACCTAAGTAAAGAGCCAAAAAGATGAGATAAACTAACGCCTTTGCTATATTGCAATGTGTTTTGGAGTCCGCAATGCCCAGACACATACTTCAGATACGGCTCTTTTCCAGCATGCCACGAGTGCAATATCACATGGCTTTATGAAAGATACATATATCTCAAAAGGTCATGTCGACCATATATCAAATTTTGAAATTATGCATGGTTTCATAAGTACCTTGGGTTTTTATTTTATTTTATTTAATATAATAAGTGCTAGTTTTATATCTTTTGTTCCTTTTTAAATTAATTTTAATAATATAAGTTATAGTTTAGGTTTCTATTTTAATTAAATAGATAAATTCTTTATATATTTAACTTAAATAGAAATTATATTATAATTTATATTATTAGAATTAGATTTGATATTATATTTAATCTATTTAATGTTTAATAAATAAACAAACAAACCTATACATAGATACGTTTATAGAATTTTATTCTATTTATATATAAATTTGTCATTTATTAGATATTAAATTGATTGATTATAATTTGGATTAATATATATATATAATTATTCACAGAATATATGAAATAAATGAAGATATAAACCAAGGTTGACTTATGTTGAGTTAATCATCTTGATCAAGGGAGAGTTTCTCAGTTATGTTCAATTTTGGAGGCAGTTTGGAGACAGTTCCATCACCTTTGAGTTCCTTTTTGAGTTCAGCATCAGATAGTTTCAGTTGAGGGTCTTTTTGGAGCAGTTAACTATCAGTTTCTAGCAGTTGTACTCATATTTTGATAGGCTTCTTATTGATATCCGAATCCCCACCAAATATGCATGATTTTTGGAGTTGAATGACAGTTGAGGGGGCGGTTTGAGTTGAGTTTCAGTGACACTTGGCTTGGAGGGTCTCTTTCAGCAGTTAGACTTCAGTTTGTAGCAGTTTGAGACCTCTTTTTGAGGATTTTTTTCATGCATTTGACCCATGGAGATCTGAGGACTATATCTTGTGCTTTTACCTCATTATTCAGGACCTTCTTTTCTTCACACATTCTGACATATTGCAGACTTGTGAATATATTGTAAGGACATTTTTGTAGCATATTTTTTGACACTATTGATATATAGAGATAGGTGTTCCTTCCCATTGGTTTTTAAGTGTAAGGCTGTGAGTTTATCTGCTTTGATGTTGTGTTAACCCTTGATCTAAGCTGCACATCTTCAAATCTTGATACTTGCCATTACAGGTCTTTTGTTTGTGTCCTAACTTTTTGTAGAAAATTGGTGAAGTATTACTTCCCTATCAAAGAAAAGAATATTGTAGGTCCTTACATAGAAATACTTTTGTAGTTGTATGTTTTTCTGGGTACTAAGAGCCATCATTATCTTTAAAGATCTATGCTGGATTAGATCAGGTTACATATCATTTATTGGTGTATCACCTCCTTTAGAGTTTTCTAGGTATTCATATTATCTTTCTACCCCTTTCCCACATACACACTTAGCATTAGGTGATATCCCAAATTCAACAAGAACCGGCCTAGAATCAGGAGATTCATTCTCTCATCCACCAAGGAGAATGTTTCCATGTTCCAACAGGATGGCTAGATTCTGCATCCAGGTATAGGCGCAATCCTGATTGACAACAGGTAGATTAAGAGTCAGAGTTGTCAGTGGTAGAAATTTTGCCTCTGGTTTTAAGGTTTAGGTTTTTAGGTCTTTAGGCTTTCAAGAATTAAAGATGGACACACGAATCCATTTGAGATGCACATCCCCAGATGACCAGAGGTCCTTTTTGGGCAATGTCTCAAAAGAAATCCTCACTTCCATTTGTAGAGAGAATGGTGATGACACTTTTATAAATTCTATTGTGTTGATGTTATTGGGTCGAGAGTTCCTTGAGAATGTTGATAGATACCACGTCTACACGGACATTACATCCCAATTTTTTGCATATCTCCTCGACCTCGAGGATAGAAGGTGGATATGCTGATGTTGTTGAGGAAGGTTTTTAAAGAGAAATTCCTAGAGGACAATGTTGATGTTGCTATTTTTGCATAATTAAGGGTGGGTATCACTTGGCCAAGAGATATACCCAAGTTGTTGGAGTCGGGAATAAATGTGGCTAGAAAACCCTTTATATTGAACTTGAATGCCGAGCAACTAACGCGACACAGGAAATGGACATGGCTTGGGAGAGATTATCTCTAGAAATGGTTTTTCCTTGATGAATTTGATGAGTTAGACTACATAGGGCTTGAAGAATTCTCAGAGATTATCCTCTCTATAAAATTCTACTTAGACGAATGGGAAGATGAAGATCCCTAGTTTACCCATTCTCGTTAACCTAGTCTTTTGATAATGGACATGCAAAGTTTCACTTTTTTTATACCGATAAGAAGTTGCCTAGTAGGTTTTTGTTTTTACTGTACGATGTAATTTTATGAAAAAATAATAATAAACATTTTCCAAGTTCATTTCAATTTTCTTTTTATGGGTACAAAAAATGATTCTTAGACTTCTCTGTGACTACAATATTTTAATTAGTTTCTTTACCTGTGTATTAGACATTTAAGTATGCTTAAGCGATGGATTAGTAATTCCATTTTTAAATCTGAAGACTGAGATTCTGAATTTTTAAAATGATTAAGTTTCTTTATCAGTCCAGAGACAAAGCAAGTTTCTATTTTTAATTTTCCAATGTGTCATATCGATGTGTGATAATGTAATTTCAATTAAAATACAAATAGAAATAATTGAATTTAATTCAATGTTAAAGTTTGAGTTAAACATTACTCAAAGTATAATTAATTGTTAAATATTTAATTTAATTAGAGATGTAACACTTTTAAAGACAGTGACTGCCAACCATTGGATGAGCATAGATCGACGATGTATAGTGAATTTTGGGCCGAAAGGGAAAAGATACCCTATTTTTACAAACCTACTTTGGAAACAAGGCACGTGTCATGAATTAACCATCAACTAAGTATAATTAAAATCTAAATTGGACTACATTGTAAAACTAAACATTTATTAAATGTTATAACTAATAAGCTGAAGTTGTAATTTAAAATAATTAAGTGACACATGTCCTAGTGACATCAGATGACAAGCCAAAAGTTAATGGGACCCATGACAGTGTGACACATGATAGTGACTGCCATCGACCATTAGATGCGCACAGATCAACGACATGCAGTGTATTTTGGGCCAAAAGGGAAAAGAAACCCCATTTTTGAAAACCTATTCTGGAATAATGTAAATGAACTCAAAATCACAAAGTCATAGAATAAGTATCACTTACCTTTGCCTCAAATTAAATTATAGCAATGGAGTCGTGACTCGCCAATGCAGTATGCAGTTGCACTCAACAGTCAACAGTTTGAAACTTTGATATCGATCAAATATAGAGATATCAAAATGTTTTTATGCTAATCCTTATTTGGAAAATTTGGTGGGATACCGAATATTTGTATTAGGTATACAAATATTTGGTGAAGCCCACGTAATTATAACAAATCTTTTATTTTTTTCGAGGTGATTATGGGTCATCCAATACCTTTGCATGATTAATAAATTTGGAAAAATTACGTCGGTTAGAGATATGCGCCTATAAAATGCCAAGCAAATTTGGGGCCACCTATAAATATATATGTATAAAATGATTGGTGGATATAGACCGTCAATTTGGGGTCGCTTAAATTATAGGTGAATGTTTTAAATATACAGGGATCAAAATTTATATTCCATTGGCGATAATGTGTAAGAAATGGAAAAATTAAATAAATCAATGGGTGATGGGCCCGGGCTTTGGAGCCAATATTAATAAATGTCAGGCAATAGGTTTGATCAAATATATGAAAAATATTAGCCAATTTTGGGGTCGCTGACATGCGACATTTGCCAAATGGTGAATAATCGTCACTAATGTTTTTGCTGCCCTCAAGAGGTAAATGGGAAAGATTGTACAATTTCTGTCCTTTTTTTATTTAGCTCCCGATAAATTGGATGTGAAAATAATGCCCTGATTGAATGCGATCAAATAGAAAGATAGGCTGATGTGTGATGTGTAGCCTCATGATAGATGAGAGTCATAGAGAGATTGATGATGTTTGATATAGAGATGGCTGAGGGAGAGTCATGTATGGTTTCATGAAGGATCCATTCTGTATAAGACTAATGACAATGTCTATTTTTAGGAAAGATACATCCTGTATAAGACAAGGGATGATTTGATTGAGGGATATGATATAGTCAAATCAAGTGGTAGATTGATGTTGATAATGATTGACTGATAAAAGATTGATGTATAGATAGATTGATTTGTTTGATCTTGATTGTTGGATTGATTATTGATTGAGCAATGATCGATTGGTGGATCTGATGTTAGTAAAAGATAAGTTCATACCCTGATTGGTTACCAAATAAGGGGCATAGAAACTTAATAGACCAGCAGCCTGGGAGGGGATCATTTCATAGATATTGTGGAGATACTTGATGATTTTTCCCTATGAATAAGCTTTCATCCTTGAGAATCTACTAGATGAAAGGATGAAAATGTAATCTAATCTGAATGAAAGCTAAATGCAAAACAAAATGCAATGTTGTCATCCTTTTGATCATTTTATTGTGCTATCTTTCATCATTGAGATTTGGAAATGTTGAAAGTAAGTACAAGAATCAATGGTAAAGTAAACCATGATGACCTAAGTACTCCTTTCATGAATTTTTAATAGGGAAATTTAATATAAGCATCGAAGCATAACAGAACCAAGATGACCTGATTATTGCTTGCGTAAACAAACAAGAGTTAATTCTTTACTGATGCTAATTCATGATCTCCTTGATGAGTCTTTGGTGTTCATGTCCTTAGACAAATTGGCATCATACTAAGAATGAAGTCACAAGCATAAAAAAAAGTAAATACCATTCTCCTTCATTTTTTTTCTATCCAGATGCATCACAAAGTCACTTAGAAACCCTGATAGTCAAAGAAATCCAATGACAATTGATAAACCATCTAGTTGTTGTTCAATATTTTTGTTTTGCTGTATTTGTGGGATGTGGGTTTTTATGAGACGGTTGATTTCCAAGGTATCTGATTGTCTTTGGTGTTATGAATTGTTGTTTGGATTGTTTGTTTGTTTGTCATGTTCAACCTCAATTTTTTATTCCACTAGTTGTAGGATTTTTCCCCCAGTGATGAACAATAAAGGATTGTGATTTCCCAAACCATGGTAGGACCAGCTTGTGATGTAAAAAAGGGATTTTATTATGGCTATGTTCAATGGGAATGGATGCAAGATGATGATAGATGCAGAATATAACTATGACCAGTAGCACCTATTTGTCGAGTTTTCACTACTTGATTTTTATTTCACTTTTGGGGATATTTGTTTTTTTCAGGATCAATATTTGTTGTTTTTTTGGTATTTCTTCAAGATCTTTTAAAATGTACAAGCTGAATCTGATTCTCTTAAGAATAAAATATCATCAAGTGGATACTATTAATGGGTTTAGGTAGTAGATCACCTTCTGGTGTTGACAGTTGGTATGCACCTGAACCAAATACTGATATGATGATGAAAGGGCCTAGCCAATTTGTTTCAAACTTTCCTTTCTTTTCTCAATGTGGTTGATTTCAAGAGTTTTCTCTTAACACTAGATAACTGAACTAAAAAGACCTTGGTTTCACTTTGCAGTTATAACTATTGGATATTCTATTTTGATAGAATTTGAGGTGGTTGAAGGCTTGTTGGCGTCGTTCATCTAGCAGTTCCAACTCTTGGAGTCGTGATACTCTGTATTCTTCTTTCATTATGAGTACATCTAAGGAAACTTGTAAGGAAGAGATTTCTACCTTAATGGGAAAAAGAGCCTTTTATCCATATACCAAGGTATAATTTGTAGCCCTAGTGGGGGTTCTGATGCTAGTGCGATAGGCCCATAAAGCTGGATTCAATTGGAGATGCCTATCTCGACCACTGTCATTTACTGTTTTCTTTAGGATTTTTAGGATATTTTTATTGATAGCCTCTATCCATTCCCTCAAGGATAATAAATAGATGAAAAATGGTGTTTGATGTGAAACTTAGCATGTAGTGCATCCACATCCTTATTTTTGATTTTTTTCCCGTATTCCATCACAATAGATGAAGGAATATCATATCTACAAATGATATAGTTCAAAATGAAGAGGGAAACTTGTTTTCCTATGACTGTAACCAAGGGAATGGATTCAACCCACTTAGTGAAATATTCGGTGGTTGTAATAATAAACTTGTGCCCATTAGAAGAAGAGAGGAAAATTTGTCCCACTAAGTCTAATCTGCATTGATAAAAAAGGCCATGGTGTTGTGAAAGGATGAATTTCTTGATTAGGTACATGCATTAGATTTCAATAGACTTGGAATTTGTGATAGTGTTTTACAAACTTTCAAGAGTCTTGCTCCATGTTCGGCCAGTAGTACCCAACCCGAATGAGTTTCTTGGCTAAGGTTAGTCCACTTGAATGAGATCCACATATACCTTCATGAATCCCTTTTAATGAGTTTTCATATTCCTCATGTTAAATACATCTATGAAGAGTTCAATTAGACCTTGTCGATAAAGGACATTCACAAGGATGGTGTAACAGGAAGATTGTTGGATAAAATTCTATTTTTGGTTTGGAGAAAAATCAAGCGAGAGGGTAGTGTCCTTTAGATAAGAATAGATGTGTTCATAACAAGATGGTTAGTTGGAAGATTAGTTGAGAAGTAGGGAAATCATGGGATGGAATTAAAAAATTATTCCTCCAAGAAATCACAACGCGCTTGTTGATCAGGATTTTGTAGCAAATAAGCAAGAGTTGCCATTACGTCTGCAGCCTTGTTGTTAGCCCTAGGGATTTTTTCAAAGGTGATCCCCACAAATAAATTTTTAAGTCATCAATCATTTTCTTGTATGGTGACAACTTATCATCTTTGGTATGATAAATATCATTTATTTGGTTGATGATCAATTGAGAATCTCCATAGAGATACAATTATGTTATTTTCCATTCAAGGGCCATTTTTAAACCACTCACCAAAGCCTCATATTTCATTATGTTATTAGTATAGGGGAACATTAATTTGTATGAATTTGAAATGGTGCATCCTTGAGGGGTAAAAAATAAAATTCTTGCTCCAGATCCATATTGAGTCTATGAACCATCAAAATATAACTGCGACGGGGTTGATATAAATGAAAGAATAGATGTATTAGGAAACTCAATGTGTAAAGGCTGGTTATCTTTCGTAGGAGATTTGGCTAGTTGGTCTACAATTACTTGTCCTTTAATAGACTTTCTCTCCATGTATTCAAGGTCAAACTCATTGAGGATCAACACCCATTTTGTTATTCTTCCTGTTAGAGCCGCTTTACTCAAAAGATATTTTAATGGATCAATCTTAGCTATTAACTTCATCGGGTGTGCTAACATGTACTGTCTCATCTTCTAGGATGTGAAAACTACTTCTAAGCATGCTTTTTTAATTGGTGTGTACGTGAGTTCATAGCTAACCAAGGTTCCTAGGTATTGGTGGCATCAAAATAGGGGGATTTATCAAGTATGTCTTCAACTTGTTGAAGGAGTCTTCACATTTAGTTTCCCATTGGTAGGATATATTATTTTGTAACAACTGAGTAAAGGATCCACATTTGTTTGTTAATTATGAAATAAATCATCTGATAGATTGGAGCCTTCCTTGGAGAGATCTCAACTGTCTGATATCTTTGGGTGTTTTCATTTCTAGAATGACATGTACCTTTGCTAGATCCACTTCTATACCTCGTGCAAAGATAATATAGCCCAATAGCTTTCCTGATGTAATTCCAAAAGTAGATTTATTTGGATTTAAACACACTTTGAATTGTTCCAATCTCTGAAAGATTTGAGCTAGGATATTGAGATGTTCTTCCCTTGTGAGTGTTTTTCCTAATAAATCATCTACATAATCCTCCATGAAAGTATGCATCATATCATGGAAGATTGTGGTCATAGCTCTTTGATAAGTTGTACCAGCATTTTTTAACCCAAATGGAAGTACATTACAACAAAAGGTTCCCCAAGGGAATGTGAAAGTTGTCTTGTCTTGATCTTCAGGAGAGATTCTGATTTTTTTATATCCATAAAATCCATCCATTAAAGATTACATGGCATGTCCTATTGTTAAATCAATAATGGTGTCAATGTTGGGTAAGGGAAAATCATCTTTTGGACAAGCTAAATTTAGATATTGAAAATCCGTGTAGATGTGGATACTTTTATCTGGCTTGGAAACATGCACAATATTGGATATCAATTCAACATAAGAATTTTTTTTTATGAATACTGCATCTAGTAGCTTTTTCAATTCTTCTTTGATGAACAATGCCACATGAGGATATATTTTTCTTAATTTTTGTTTTACTCATTCTTCTCCCGGGGCTACATTCAAATGATGCATGATTAAGTCAGGATCCAACCCTGACATATAAGCATAAGACCATGCAAAGTTGATTTGGTTTTCCTTAAAGAACTGGATGAAGTCTTGTCTTTCTGCTTCTGAAAGTGACGCTGCTAGATGGAGTATTTTTGGACTTTATGGGGCACCGATATTAATTGTTTCAGTTGGTTGTATTAGTATGGAAGAACTTTCTTGAAAATGTTTGAGAAGAGTGCCAAGCCTCTCATCTTTAGGTGCCTCTAGGAGGTTTTCACCATTGGATGTGTCCTTTCTTTTTTTATCTAATGCTGCCATAACATGGTTTTCACCATTAGATTCTTTTTGTTTTTCTATTTCATTCATTTTGTGATTGAAAGGCTTGACACCCCCTTGAGTACAAGTCACATTAGTGAGTTTATTAGTGGAAGTTGTTTGAGGTTCAACAACATTGAGATACGGAGCAATGGCGTGGTCATGTGGGAAGATGTTGATCTCAATTGGCCCTGTATTATCCCAGTCAATAAGTTTAGGATGTATTAACGATAAAGGGTCATTAGGGTGGTTTGTTTCATGTATGGTTAGGGTTCTGATAGCGAATTGGTCAAGGTTTTCTTAGAGGGGAACAAGGTCAATAACAAAACTCTCTCCTATGTTATCTTGATAGTTTGTCATCGAATTATCCTCATTAGAGACATTGCCGGTATGTAGTGGATCAAGCTTAGCTGGCCTATACCTAGAGCTTTGTCCCTCTTCATATATGAGCACATAGGTGTGAACCACATCAATATATTTTTCTTCACAAGAGTATTCATTAATGCAAGAATCACATTCCCACTCATTTGAATCTAAATCACTACAAGCTTGCAATTTGTGGATTTTGTCGTAGAGTTTATGGGCAACTTCCACTTCCTTTTTTCTATGGGAATCCTCACTTCTGTGTTTTTCCTCAAGGTGTATTATTTTCATTTGTTCTTTCTTTGATCTCCAAAAGGGTTTTGTTTCCTCTTGATATCATATTCATCTTTTATCCTTGTTATTTATGAATGTGATTTCCATGGGTTCTATGATACTTTCTTTTCTTTTACCAATGGGACCTGTCCCATCATATCCCATTTGTTGTAGGAATTGAAATCCTTTTCCATATTTCTTAGTGGGAATGGTGATAGTTAGCACACTTTGGGATTTTTTTTCTTGGTCTTCATCTTTATACAACCATTCCAATATACTTCGATCTTCCTCTTTTTATGCTTTGGTTTGTCCCTAAATAAAGGTTCCATCAAACATTCTCTTAGGCTGAGAATCTCTATGTGTAGTAAGTGATGGTATTCCATAAGATCTAGTTGAGATGGGAAGATTTGATATTGACAACGAATATTCACCCATTCCATAGTCCTTTATATTCAAGTGTTTCATCATGCTTGGTAGGACAAAAACATTTTCTATATTTGAGGTACTAGGTATATACTCCACTTTATTCTTTCCTTTATCTAAGAATGAAGGTTTTGAGGCTGCTTGATGAACATTTGTATTTGTGGAATTGGAACCACCACCTTCTCTATTATGTGGGATGAGGACATTTGTCACTAGTTTCATGGTGTTGCAGTATTGAAAAGAGTTCAAGTCACCGAGAATGCTTATTTCTTGCCCTCCAAATGGAAACTTGAGACATTGATGATAGGTATATGCCACTATTTGCATCTCATGTATCCATGGTCTACCTAGGAGTATGTTGTAGGATAGATTCAAGTCAATGACTTGACACACTACATTCTTTTCAATCGGTCCCACTCTGATTGGTAAAAATACTATTCCTCTGAAAGATCTCTCTTCATCATCATATGCTTGGATAGTGATTTTTCTTATTAAGTCCACAACATCTTCAGAGTATCCTATTATGTGAACCAATTTTATTGTACAAATATTTAATCCCGCCCCTCCATCTATCAGCACTCATCTTACTCGATGGTAGGCACAAAAAATGTATGTTGTTATTATGGAGTTAGTTTAAAAACATAACAATAACATCATACCCATGAAACATTAGATCAAAAACCACATTTAACATCAAGATGAAGAAACAAGAAATGATTTTCAAGAGCGTCTCATGGTTCTCTATCTCCAAGGACCCTAGTTTTGATCTTTTTGATGGCTCTCAGTTAGCACACTAGATCAAAATAAGGATGAAAACTTAAAGAACGAGGGATGTTTTTTCGTAAATGCCTAAATGCATTTTTTTTTTTTTTTTTTCATAAATGCCTAAATGTTTCATTACATTTCTCATTTTCAAAATTCTCATCAATTACACCATAAGTTGACATTGAAATGCTATTTTTTTTTATAAAAGAAATCTTTGTATATTCTATTAGCATACTTTCTTATTTACCTCCAAGATAGATTACCAGGAAGACCATCCAAAACATTACTTTCAATATTCAAAAAATACTTTTCAGTATCATCATCACGATTAGAATTCTTAGTTGCACCTTGTTGGAAAAGATTTTCATTTTAATCTAGGAAAGGAATTTCATTTTCGTTGTCAACAAAATTTAAAGGATTTTTCATTTTGAACAATAGAAGGATTTTCAATTTCAACATGTTCAGAGGATTTTCATTCGCATCAACAAAACTATGGGTATTTTCATTTTCATGAACTCTTTCAAGGATTATGTTAGGAATTGAATCAATTTCAACACTAGTATATGGTAGTAATAAATCTCTATAAAGAGTATTATCTATAAATATTTTTTCAGTATCATTCAAAGGTGGATTTCAAGATGTACTTGGAATCATGTTTGTGGTCAAATTTTATACATCATTAAAAGGTTCATTCAAAGACGTACTTGCATTTATATATATATTTTTATGATCTTTTGGATTCAGCTCTTAGACCTCATCTTGTGCTTCCCTCATACCCCCATGGTATCTGCAATGTTTGGATCTTCAATTGTTGTGGATCCTGAAGCTTCATCGATATTCATTTGGTGCATCCTCAATCTTCTATCCCTAAGACATTTGGCTCTTGCATTTCTTCAGGGGTCATATCCCTCCTTTCTTTCCTCTTTTGATGTTGTTTAGATCCCATGATTGATAATTAAAATCAATCAAATAATGCTTTCAATGGTTCACTTCAAAAAAAAATCTCCAAGATGCTCCAAACATTGAACCATTCTCATGATGAATATAATAATGCATCAACAAGACAAAAACTAAAAAAACTCTGCAGAATCCATCACTTTTGGTCGTACTGCTGGTACATTGTTGATGCAGTAAACTGGTTTTAATAAAATTTAAAAAAATTGGTCAAAACTAAAATAGGACCTCGCTTTGAAATAAGGTGACAATTGATTTTTGAAACGTCACCCCATTTTGTAGCAGGATCTCGTTCCTTGAAAATATGATCCCACAACATACACTTCAAGAACGGGGTGACCATCTATAAGCAAGACCCTATTCCCTAAAATTTAAAATTTCCCACCCAATTTTCTTCGGGTTTAGCTTTAGAAATGGCTTGGTCAATCGACCCTGAGATTTGGAACTTGTTTGGCATTAATGTTGGAGGCCATTTCAATCTGCAAAAACAATTTACGCTTTGGACAAGAATAAAAATGAGGTTTCTGCAGAATTATTTGTGGAAAAAAAAACCATTATAGATCTTACTGTGTAGATTCTAAATATTTAAACTATTTATATATTTTATTACTTTTTAAAATTTTCATAGATTTTCTACTAAAACAGGTTTATAAACCTCTAGAGAACAGGATAATTTTTTATTTTAATAACTTTTTAATTTGAAAGTTCCTTGCAAAAGTAATTATATGACATGAATCTAGAGACAATTATACACAATTAAAAAAAATAAAAAATCATATGTTTAGGTTGTTGAAGACAATTATTCAATTGTGTATTGTCATTGATGTTACACATGTATATACACTTATGTAGTGATGATACACAAATGTCTACATTTAGACAAAGCACAGTTGGTGAATAGAATGAGTTGCTTTAGTGTTGATTGAGTTCAATCAGGTATTGAAGAAGTTCAGTGTTGACTGAGTCACTCGGGCATTTCAGTCACGATCGGGCATTCAGTGCCAGCCGACTAACAGTGATTTACATTCTATAATTAATTGATTATATGGGGCTGACTAAATTTTGATTTATTACATATTTAGAAGTGTATTCAAGCTGACTTGATAGGGCTCATCATATATATGAAAGGTCAAGTTTGGATTGAAAAGTGGAAGAAAAAGAAAAGATAAGAGTGTGAAAAGGTGGAAGAAGAAAAAGTGTGGAATTTTGTGACAAAGAGTGAAGGCAAAATCAGATAGGATTCTAATTGAGTACAGATCACTCGAAGCTACAATAGAATATATGATCAGCAAGGATCCAGTCATAATCGGAATAGAGATCTAAATCAGCAAAGATAGTTGCTTACACATACAGGTCAATTCATTATTACTCTCTAACAATTGTAGCAGTGATCTCAAATCTCTTAACATAGTAGAATTAATAGTCCTTTTGTAAATCCTCTCACAAGGTAGCATTTCTATGTTGAAGTGTTGAAGACCTCTAACAAGGCCACTCCTCATAGGGTGATTAAATTCTTTAACAAGGTCACACCTAACAGTGTGCTATTGTAACCTTTGACATGGTTGGCTCCTAACAAGGCTCACTTAAGAAGAGTGAAAAATAGTAACTAGTTACATTGGTGGTTTTTCCCATATAGAGTTTCCACATTAAATCTTGGTGTCACCTGTGTATATGTTATTTTTTTCATGCTTTATATTTTTGCACTTACTCACTAAAGTATAAATTGCATTGGATATTATAAAGATTGCTTTAACACCCGAGTTACACAAGAATTTCTTAATTGACTGAGTAATAGTGTTAAAGTATTTAAGACATCTAAGGGACAAAAGATTTATTTTGTAGTAACTGATTCACGCCTCCCCTCTCAGTTACTTATCTCATTTCCAACAATTGGTATCATAGATTCAAGTGCTTTCAAAGAAGGTTTCAAGACCTAAGCTAAAGATTAGAGATGTCTTACAGAAGGGAGATCCCAAAGCTAAACAAAGACAACTTCCTAGCATGGCAAGAGATGATGAAGCTACATCTATCTACTATTGGAGATGCTAGTTTGCAATTTTTGAAAAGGAAATATGTGGAACCATCAGGGACTATGAATGTGGAACAAATGATGGAATAGAAGCTTCATAATATAATGATGATTGATATAGCTTCTTCACTCAACTACTCAGAATTTGATGAAGTCAAGGACTACCCTGCAACCTATGATATGTGGAAGAAATTATAGGACATCCATGGAGGAGATGCAAATGTAAAGAGAGCCAAAGAAGAAAGTCTAAGAGGACAATTTGACTAGATGAAAATGAAAGAAGGAGAAGACATTACAAGATATAGTAAAAGAATCAAGAAGACTGTGAGTGTCATCAGAGATACAGGTGGAATAATTGAAGATACAACAATGGTCAGCAAGGTACTAAGAAATTTACTTCCTATCTATGCTATTAGAGTTTCAACTATTCAAGAGATGAAGTGAAATAAGGATATAACTCTGGATACATTAGTGGGAAGGCTTACAACTTTTGAGTTGGACAACTTTGACAATTACTCTCCTAGCTCTAGCAATCTTGAGTCTGCATTCAAAGCTAAATTAAACCTTGGTAAGAAGGATAGATACTCAAAAGGGAAGCAGACTGAAAGTGACAGTGATGATGAAGATCTTGACATCATTAAAGCATTACTTACAAGAAGAGCCACAAAAGGAAAATACAAAGGAAAAATACAATTGATTTGTTTTTCATGCAATGAGGTTGGTCACATTGTTGCAAAGTGTCTGGACAAAGAAGACAAAGATGAGAACAAGTTCAAAAAATTCAAAAACAAGAAAGATTTCAAGAACTACAAAAGCTACAAGGATAAAGGTAAGAAGTCTTGTTATATTTCTAAAGATTCTGACATTGATGAAGAAGAAGATGAAATGGTTTATATTGCTATTAAGAATGAGTCAGATGAAGAAGATGAAAAGACAACACTTTTCTCATACATCAGTAGAAATGACACATAGATAATTGATAGTGGTTATTCTCATCACATGACTGGTGATAAGACAAAATTTTAACATTTTGGACACTATGATGGTGGGAGTGTCAGTTTTTGGAATGATGAACCTTGCCCTATGAAAGGAAAAGTTTGCATTACTCTGACAGAAGGAATCAAATTTGATAATGCTTATTGGGTTGAAGGATTGAGGAGAAATATACTCAATGTAGCACAACTGAACAACATTGGCTTCAAGGTAGAATTCATGAATGGTAAGGCCAAGCTCCTAGATGGTAAAGGGAACCTAGTTAGAACTGGCAGGAAAACAAAAGGTAATCTATTCTATCTTGATCTCACTAAAGGTTCATGCTTTATTTCATAAGTAGAAGAAAGCTGGTTATGGCATAAAAGGTTGTGTCATGTAAATTTTGATAATTTGGTTAACATAAGCAAGAACAAGAGAGTCAGAGGCATTCCTATTTTGAAGAACCCCGAGCTAGCAATATGCAAACAATGTCAAATTGGAAAGATGAGCAAGAAAAGTTTCAAAAGCAAGAATTAAAATACTGATGAAGTCTTGGAATTGTTACATCCTAACCTTTGTGGATGAATTGGAACAAAAAGCTATACTGGAGAGAAGTATTTTATTCTATTTTTTGATGATCGTTCCAAAATGATGACTGTCATGTTTCTCAGAGAGAAATTAGAAGCTTTTCAAAAATTCAAATGGTATCTTGCAAGAGTTGAAAAGGAAAAAAGAAAGAAACTAAACTGCCTAAGATCTGAGAGAGGAGGAGAATTCATTTCTAATGAGTTCAATGAACTTTGTAATGAGAGAGGAATCAAAAGACAGGTATCTTCCCCTAGTACACCACAAAAAAATGGAATAGCAGAAAGAAGAAACATATCCATTATGGATTGTGCCATAACCCTAATGATTGAAAAGAATATTGTTGCCAAATACTGGAAGGAGACCATCACCACTATAGTGTTCACCTTGAACCGAGTTCAACTGAAGAAAGGTAGTAACTAGACACCTTTTGAATTATGGTATGGCTATAAACCTAATGTTCATTATTTCAAAGTATTTGGAAGTAGATGCTACATCTTGAAGGAAGCAAGAAATGGAAAACTAGAAGCAAAAAGTGATGAAGGAATATTCCTAGGTTACTCATGTAAAATAAAAGCATAGAAATGTCTGAATCTTACTACTCATAAAGTCATAGAAAGTATACATGTCAAGATTGATGAGTTTGCATAAAAATATGAAGAGAAGAGCAATAAAGAGCCTGAAGAATACAAGAAATTTGTATATCATGAACCTGATACTATACCTATGACTCAAGCAATGGTGATTGGACAGTAGAACTGTCGACCACTAAATATACTAGAACAAACTATGCAACCCAAGTTGCAAACTATGCATCCCGAGCTGCTAGTAGAAGAGACCAAGTCACAGACAGAGGGAACTGAGTCTTAGACAGAGGAACCTGAGTCATAGACAAAGGAACCTGAGTCACAGATAGTGGAACTTGAGCATCAGACATAAGAATAAGAAAGAATGTTTGAAAATGACAGACCTAGTGGATCAAGTCCAGAATCTAGACTGAAGGATCCAATACTTTCAAAATATGTTAGAAGGCATCATGCACCTGAGAAAATAATTGGAGATCAGACAAAAGGTGTAATGACAAGGGTGCATATTTACTAAGTGAATTTGAACATATAACTGTTAAAGATGCATTGAATGATGAAATTTGGTTAGAGGCAATGAATGAATAAATTGAGTAGATTGAGAAGAAAAAAACTTGGACTCTTGTGCCTAGGCCAAAGGACAAGAATGTGATTGGAACCAATTAGTTTTTTAGAAATAAGATGAATGAAAATGGTGAAGTTTCTAGAAACAAGGCCAGACTAGTTTGTAAAGGAGATGCTAAAGAAGAGGGTATTGATTATGGAGAAACTTTTTCTCCTATTGCAAGACTTGAAGGTGTCAGAACTCTTCTGGCATATGTTGCACATAAAGGATACAAAGTATATCAAATGGATGTGAAATTTGCATTTCTAAAAGAAATCCTAAAAGAAGAAGTCTACATTGAACAACCTGAAGGATTTGTTGATCCTAGCAGAAGGAATATGGTTTGCAAGCTGCACAAAGCATTGTAAGGACTAAAACAAGTGCCCATAGCCTGATATGAAAGACTGTATAGCTATCTAGTAAGTATTGGATTTCAAAGAACCAATGATAACAGTAGCCTGTACATCAAAGAAGGAGCACGAAACAAAATACTATTAGCAGAGATATTTGTTGATGACATATTATTCACTGGTTATGATGACCTATGCAAAGCATTCTTTGTAGCTATGAGAAAAGGATTTGAGATGTATATGTTTGGTGAGATCAAATTATTTGTTGGATTACAAGTACATCAATGAAGGATGGTATATACATTACTCAATCAAAATATATCAAGGATATACTTAAGAAATTTGGTATGGAAGATTCCAAACCTGTTGGAACACCCATGTGTACTGGACAAAAATTGTCTAAGGATGATGATTCAAAAGAGGTAGATCAGACCAACTATAGATCCATGATTGGAAAATTGAAATATGTTGTTCACACCAGACCTGATATTGCCTTGGTAGTTGGTATTTTTGCAAGATTTTCAGCTAATCCCAGAGACAATCACCTAATGGAAATCAAAAGAATTCTGAGATATCTGAAGGGTACTGAAGACTATGGTTTATGGTATAAGAAAGGTGGAAACTTTGACTTAAAGGAATTCACTAATGCTGATTGGGATGAAAGTGTCAATGATAGGAAAATACCAGTGGTGGAGCTTTCTTTCTTGGAAAGAGGTTAGTTTCTTGGACTAGCAAGAAACAAAATTGTATCTCTCAGTCTACAGCAGAGGCAGAATATGTTGCTGCAGCAGTGAACTGTTCAAACATCATATGGATCAAGCAATTGTTGTCAAGTTTGAAGGAAGAAGTAAAAGAACCAATTATTATCCACTGTGACAGCACCAATGCGATTAACATTTGAAAGAATCCTGTGATGCACACCAAAACCAAGCATATAGCAATAAAGTATCATTTTTTGAGGGAATTGGTACAGAATAAAAAAGTAAGGTTGGAATATGTGAATACCATAGAATAAGTTGCTGACATATTCACCAAACCTTTACCTAAGGATGCATTCTTGTATCTTAGAGGAAAGCTAGGGGTTCTTCCCCTAACTAAAGCTCACTCAGAGCTGCAATAGAATATTTGATCAACAAGGATACATTCATAATTGGAATAGAGATCTGAATCAGTAAAGATAGTTGCTTACATATACAAGTCAATTCATTTTTACTCTCTAACAATTGTAGCAGTGATCTCAACTCTCTTAACAGAATATACTTAATAGTCTTTTTGTAAATCCTCTCACAAGGTAGCATTTCTATGTTGAAGTGTTGAAGACCTCTAACAAGTCCACTCCTCACATGGTGGTTAAATCCTTTAACAAGGTCACACCTAATAGTGTGCTATTGTAACCTTTGACAGGGTTGGCTTCTAACAGGGCTCACTTCAGAAGAGTGAAAAATAGTAACTAGTTACATTGGTGGTTTTTCCCATATTGGGTTTCCACGTTAAATCTTGGTGTCACCTGTATATATTTTATTTATTTCATGCTTTATGTTTCTACACTGACTCACTAAAGTATAAATTGCATTAGATATTATAAAGATTTCTTTAACACCCGAGCTACAGAAGAATATCTTAATTGATCGAGTAACAATGTTAAAGTATTTAAGACATCTAAGGGACAAAGGATTTGTTTTTTAGTAACTGATTCACCCCTCCCCTCTCAGTTACTTATCTCATCTCCAACATAGATCACATTATACTTTCTGTACACGAGAGACTTTAAAAATAACAATTATGGCTAATAAAAAAAATTTTAAAAAAATATTGTCTAAATAAAAAAATTGTCATCAACCTTAATTGAGTTACATACCATTCCCCAAAAGGATTCAAAGAAATAGTTTCTTTTGGATCAAATTTTTCTTGTCATACACTAACCTAGTATGGTCCTAAAACAAGGACTTTTAAAATGTGGGTTTTAGTAATGCCTATTAAAAATCAATAATTATCATCTGGGTATTTAAATAAATTACATATTTGGAAATTGGACTTTGAGTACTATAACTTCTATTATTGACTTTATTTAAGATTCAATCTCCAAGTGCTTCAAATATTCAACTCAAACAAGACATTTTTGAAAAAATAGTTCCACTTTTTTGCCAAAAAGTGGACTCAACTTCTTGTTGACACCCTAACAATCTTGTAAACCCATTGATGGAATCTATGCATTCAAATTAAATCTCCCTATACCAATCCTTTTGTAAGATATCTCTCTAAGATCCAAAGATATTGCATGTTATTTTATTCAATCAAACATATTTTAGACTACTCTCAAACATATGGATACATTTTTTGTTGGACTTGGCTTCTGTTGTAGTTATTGGCATTCATGTTTTTTCATTGATGTCAATTATGTTTCTGATGAGACATAGAGACTGGCTATCATTGATGCAAGGATGACTGACAAAAGTGTATGAGAACTGTATGAATATTTCATAGTATGCAAAGACGGAGATGTGTACAGGGATGAGCTTTGATCTTATATCTAAGATCACTTGAGTTTATGTTTTTGTTTGTTTGAGTTACAATGATTTTGGTGAAGACTGTTTGTAGAACAATGACAGAGAATTGTGACAAAGTTAGTCTTTGAGTTTTGAGGATAGCTTGAGTACGATAAAGATTCATGTTATGCGAGCTTGAAGAGTGACAAAAGACATGTTGAGGAATGTTTGTTATGATTATTGGGTCACAAGACTCTTGGTGATGTCAGTTGTGGCGTGTGTTCTTGAGAATACCTATTTGGGGCCGACTTCAGAGATGTAGCTTCTATTATGGATGGTGAGTGTGGATTGTGGATCTTGGATTATATTTGATAAATTATAATTGGTGTTTACTCATTATAGGTACCATGTGTATCTTAGAAAGGAGTTATGTAATTATTTGTGCATTGAGGAAGTCCTAATTGGCTGACCTAATTGCTTAATGTAAACTTGTATAAAATAAATTTGTTTTCTTTTGTGGAGAAAGGAGGAGAGACAACGAAGTGCGTAAGCTGTGAGCTTGTATTTGTGAAGTCTGCTAGATGTAGAGTAGTGGTTGTGACTAAAGAACTTCATTGGAACTATTTTAGCAAAGTTGTTACTATAAGTCAGTTCATTGAATTATATATCTTATATACATCTATATTTCAGACAGTATGTCCTAAAGGTGGATTTAACCTTCTTTAGGCAGTGAGCCTGTTGTTTCTCTTGACTCCTAACAGGGTATGTCCTTTAACATGGACTATGTACTATATGTAATAATCAGCTCCTAACATGGTTGAATCTCCTAATAGGGATACTATACTTTCAGTGCATTATTTGTGGGTGCTAATTCCCACTGGGGTTTTTCACTTACCAGTTTTTTCTTGAAAACAAATTGTTGTGTTATGGTTTTGTTGATAATATGTTCAGAATTGCATTTATCTTTTGATTGTTAAAGGTTTAAGTTTTATTATTGGCACACAACTGATTCACCCCCCCCCCCCTCATTTNTTTAAGTTTTATTATTGGCACACAACTGATTCCCCCCCCCCCCCCTCATTTGTTCTAGTAGACTATTATTGCTAACATTTACAGTGAGTACGATACAATTTTTCTTATTTGGGAAACTATAGTCTTATCAAATATAATTTTGTGTCTTGACCACTTAGTGGGTATGAATTAAACAACTATGTAGTTTAACACCTTCTCAATATCGCCTTTCCATGCAAAAAAAAAACAATGTCTCACTATTAAAAGTTGTTGCATCTTATTTGGTTTCCATGTGTTAGCATGAGGAATTTATTTAAAGTCCTTATCAAAATAATTGATTTTCATGGATTAGCCGAGTAGGATGCTAAATATGAACAAAATCCTAAATATCACTACTTTAAATAAGTTTTGAGTTTATGTACATGTAAAACATCGTTATGCATGATTATCTTATTTTGGCAAAGAAAGGATGGGTTGTACTAGAAAGTCTGAAAAAAATTATATTATATCGTTGAGTTTCTCTAATTCCTTATTCCTCTTAATTACTTGAACTATAGTATCTTTCTACAGACGCCTAAAATCATCCTATAGCATATTTATTAATTAAATTTTATTTAATTAATAATCTCATAACATTATGGTTAATTTTATTAATTATTTATATTTGTTATATTCATCTACTTATTTAAATAGATGTATTTATTTAAATAAGTTCATTACCCAAAGTATTTAATTTTAATTTAAATAGCATCCCCTCTAATGTGTTAAATTTAATTTAATACATTTTCCTCCATAAATCCCCTTTTAACTAAATTTCTATTTATTTAAATCCTACATCTTCTAATATTTTCCTAAGCTTTGATTAATTCAAATTTAATTTGAACTTAATCTAATATCAACCTAGAAACCTACCATACACCCATCACCTCACTTGCTAAGCCTACTCTTGTTACTAACCATTCACTAATCACACTTAAAAAGTGATTCCTCACTTCTAATGGGTTGCTCACACATGAGTGAGCAACTCCTCCCAAGGAAGCCACCGAAAATTCCTTAAATTATCTTACATCCTTGTCCTCCCCACTCCTTTATCCAAGGTTTCTCACATGTGTGAGCAACCTTGGGCCCTTCAAACCCTAAAATCTCATCTTGTCACAAGTTGACTTTTGCATGGTCATCCCTTTTAGCCTATGTGTCTCCTTATGTGGCTCTTATGTGGATGACACATAGGTGCCACCTCATCCAAGCCCTCATCCTTGCTCAAGAATTCTATAAATAGGAGCCTTTCCTCTCGCATTTGTATCTCTCATATTTGCATTGGTATCATGCTAGTTTGGTTTTAGAGTTTTTCTTAAGTTCTTAGCATTTCATAGCTTGAATCTAGTTATTACATGTTAGGATAATGGAAAATTTACATCAGCTTGTTTAAATCTTGCATATCATCATAGTTCATAATTTTAATCTCATCTTGCATTCTTGGAAGCTTGAGACTAGTTCCTCATAGTAAACAAACCAGAATATTCTCAACTAGTTATGATAAAACTAGAAATAAGCGGGCAGGCCTCAAAATACCATAGATAAATTTTGAGCGTAAAAGGGATGTGGCAAAATTGAGATTAGAATGTAAATGGAAACCTCCTGCTTATGGATGACATAAGCTAAATTTTGATGGAGCCTCCTGAGGAAACCCTGGAGTATCAGGTATAGGAGCATGTATTCATAACAGCAATGGAGAATTAATTGCTAGTTTATCTGAACCAGTAGGTATTAAAAAAAAAACAAGGCATATTTTAGGGCCCTTATTGGAGGATTAAAATTAAGTAGAAATAAAGGAAAAAAGAAATTGGAAATTGAAGGTGATTCAACGATAATCATTAATGCAATTAGAAAGGGGGAAACTCCCAGTTGGAAATTAAATAATTATGTAAGACAGGCTAGAGGTCTAGTAGAATACTTAGAACACTTTTCTATTAGTCACATTTACAGAGAAGGAAACAAGATAGCAGACATATTATCTAATCAGGGTGTTGATAAATCTAAAATAGGAATAAGTTTAATTGTATAATTTCTAATTATTGTATTAAACATGAATTAGTAAATAAAAAAGTAACGTAAATGAAAATAAATTAATAATTCATATGGCAGTTAAGAATATGAAATGCTATCAAGTAAATATATAATAGCCTCATATAAGATGAAATATTGATTAAAATTAATTAAAAAATTCCAAATTCTTTTAGAACAATATAGTTTCCAGAAGACTTTGTGGAATGAATCAAACAAGGGAGTATAGCTATGAGATAAGTTTCATAAGATAACCAACAAGGGAGTTCATAATCACTGGCTCAAGTGGTGTAGGATATGGCTACTGTAATTAAGCCCAGATGTTCAAAATTACAGGTAGCCTTTGATGGTAAAATTATTATTTAAAGAATCATGAAAATGATGCTAACAACTTATGATGTAACAATAAGAGCTGTTTATATTATATTAGGAAGAGAATTTACAGAAAATGATAATAGTCACCGAGTAAATTCTGACATCCCAGCAATGTTTATAGCCTCATCTTTATAAGTTGATCCGGATATACAGGTTATAGGAAGATTATGTAGAAAGGTATTTAAGAGGAAATATCTTAAAGACCTAAATAAGGTGATTGCAAGTGTCAAAGGATATTTGACAATACCTAAACCAAGATATTACCAGCACTTCATCAGGAATGACAGGAAAATACCAACTTATCATGTTTTGACGGTTGAAGATTGGGATAGTTATATTGAAGAAATATCATCAATCAAAAGGAATTTAGACTTCTTATTTATCTTTATGCATATTAGGAACACGACTGAGCCTAAGCGGTTTGATAACTTTGTTCTAGAAAATGAAGTTGGTCTTATTGTTCATTGTGATGAAAATAATGATGAATAATAAGAATGTGCTTTATATGAGATTTTGATATTACTTCTTTAAAATGTGTATTCTTTCCTTTTGTAACAAATTTCAAAACATGATATTTATATATATTGAATATATAGATATGGGAGTATATATATATATATATAACATATTTTATATGTTTGATATATACAGATATTTTAAATATAAGAATGTGGTAGTAAGAAATGACACAAATAAAGGATTAATATTGGTAGTAACATATTTGGTCTTATATATTTTAATAAGAAGAAATGGTAGTAAATAATCATGGAACAGCTAAAATAAAATTAGAAACAACTAAAATATATTACCTTCAGGAAAAAGCAATTTTTTTGGGGATTAAGATAGGTCATTTAATAATAATGGCCCATTTATTAAGGGAGGATTTACAGCTATAAAATATTGTATTGATCCGTGCAGAGATAGATCATGGAGAGACATACCTTTATTTTCTAGCATATTTATTGCTGATAACGAGGAGCGCCTTGAGAAATGCATTAATTAAATCTGTGTGAGCAATCAATATTCAATAGGTTTAAAAGCTGGTGTAATTGAGTAACCGAAAAGTAAAGCATGGGATAATATTTTTATTTGGATTTCCTCTCGAATTCCACTTTGTCTATTTAAGTTAGGAAGGGTAGTCATTAAAAATTAACATTTTGATCAACTTTGATAAGACAGAAGGAAGGTAAGAAGAACATATGTATTTTTTTTTTAAATTTCTTACATTGATTAATACTAAAAAAGGACCTTCCATACTCTGAATAAACGAGATATGGCATTCCCTGGGAGTATCAAACCAGAAAGATGGAGTAGAATTTTGAAACCTATGGATGATATGACCAGAAGGGCGATGGAGTTGGCTTTAGGTGACTCTTATTTTGATTATAGTTTCACTATGCGAACTAATGGTGAGGTTGTAGGGACCTTTATTTCATGTCTACTCATGGCAGGTAATAGCAAGATTGAAACTATAGAACTGTGTAGAAATATTTTTATTGATAAAATTCTAGGAGGTTTGGAAGAAGTGGTATATAGTATCAATTTTAGATAGATGTTACACTACCCTGAAGATTACATCCAGGCTGAAATTGGAATTCTTGAGCATAATATAATCTTACCTCGTAGACCATGTCTAATGTTTAAAGATGTTGGCATCTTTGATAGCCACTGGGAGGAAATTAAAAGAAATCTACATTTTCTGTTGCTCTGGACCCATATCAAGGTATCTTCTAAGCTGGAATGGTTGTCCCGGTATTTTTTTGTTGAAGGCTTCTTAGGCCCCCCTCCTTTAACTAGATTAGTGTGGAAAGATTGCAAGTTGTGCCGCCAATCTTCATCAAAAAGGGATGGTTGTGTAAAAGTCCAAGCAAAAAAGAAAGCAATAAGCAGGATGAGGATTCAAATGAGGAAATTATGATCCTAAATAAAGTTAAGGAAGAACCCAGTAGTCCATAGCTCAATGTAATTTCGGGGCAAGTAAAATATTTTGAATTTTGATAGTATAGATAAACTTGGACAATCAGATTTAATTTCTGATAGGACACTTTTGTTAAGTAATTAGTAGTTTAAAAAAAGAGAGGAAGATAAAGCTAAGGATTTAGATAGTATAGCTTAAGCTAAAACAACTTCTATATCCTGAATAAAAAATGCAGAGGTATTTTGAAGAATCATTGCAAACCTAATCTGTAGAAAATATGTAATATTAGTTAAAAATAGAAGACTGACAAAACGAATACTCTTTAGATAGTCATCTTATAATGGGACTTTGCATTAACAATACTAGATTCTCTGTATAAGGAATTTTTTGACAAATTTTAGTGGCCTTTGTTAATAATTTTAGTATTTAATACCTGTATGTTTATAGGATTCATACTTTGTAGGTATCTCTTGAAGATCTCTTATCTTGAAGTCAGTAGATATATATTGAAATATGTAAAGACTTCAAGATAGGAATCCTCAAGTCTGTATCATGGTCATGAATGTTTTGTGTGCATGTTTGAAATGAGTTAACAATGGTTTATTATAGAAGTAATCTAGTTAAGATTTGGTCTGCACATGAAATTTTTACGGATTAAATAGGATAAAACATCAAAGATTTTAAGTGAATCTAAATATACAAACACAGATTAAAAAATGATATATATATATATATATATAAGAATACAAATGAATAGATTACAATAGAATGAAAGGAATTAATTCATCAGTTTTTACTTATAAGAACTAAAGAATTAGAAAATAGAATGATGAGTTACTATACATAAGGATACCCTTCAGAGATATTATGCATAACATTCTGAGACTATTTTGTTAATAAACAACACATTAGGGATAATTAAATTAACGATGTCTCTTAATATGATTCAGTGTTTACTAACAAACTAGCTACAGGAAAGGGCAATTTTATTTTGTTGGAGATATAGGTACATGATCTAATGGATAAGACTATGACTCTAGAATATCTAAACTGATAATATAAGACAATTTCTTAAATCTAGAGAGAGATATAAAGCAAAGCCAAAGAGTGTGATTTATAAATAGAAGTAGAAGTAATTAGTAGAATCTAGGATTACTTTTATGTATACATAACATTGTTGAACTTTACTTTTAAGGATATTCCTTCTCTTATATGTGAATAGGGGTATGGCCCTATATATCTCTAAGTACATATTCAGTGGATCAATGATCCGCTTGCAAGACTTGAGTTTTTTTTGACTCTGTTATTTCCTACCAGTGCCCGTTTGAATGGAGAATTTTATAATTATTTTTTATAATATTAATAAAATTATCAAGGCCTTGGCTTTTTACCGATAAAAAAAACATTAGAGTAAAATTTGTGACATGCTCTACTTTTTATTTGAGTGCTTTGTACACATGATCCCTATTCACAGTAAAGTTATAGTGTGTATTGTACTGATCTCTCCTTTGAACATTAATGATTGGAAACTTATCTATTGAATGCGGTAATATTTTAGAAACATGTTCTTGTATATGATGGAAACCTACCTGTTGGGAGCACACTCAGACATGCAAACGTTAGAGATATACATCAATAAACTACATTAACATATCTAAGAACATACTCTAAAATAAGATTTCCATCATAACTTCCGATGAGATAAACAAGGGCACCCAATGCCTTGTTGATTTGCTCTTAGAGATGTTATGTGGGTGTGCTCTCCCAACACAATATCAAAATCCCACTTTGATTGATTGCATGCTATGGATTGAAACCTACAATGCAAACTAATGGATGTGAAGAAGAGCTTAAGAACAAGTATGAGGAACTTGTCTCAAGCCTTCACCAAATGATGATGATGAATATGCAAACACTACACTTAAGATGATATGCTAGAGATAAGCAAACTAGATTCATTCACCATTAATCATAGCATGTAATATCTAGATTCAATAATGAACAAGAGCATGAACATGAAAAATGAACCAAAAATTCTAAAGCTATTTTAACATGATAACAATGCATAAAAGGGAGATGATTTTCTCTTGACAATGGCCTCTATTTATATATTTTTTGGAGGAGAGAGAGGGCTTGGATGAGGTGGAGCTCATGTGGCATCCACGTAGGTTCCACATGAGGGACACATAAGCCATGCAAGAGGCCCACTTTTCTCACACATGTGTGAGAAACTTTTGATGTGATGGGTCAAGGTGTACTTAAATTACACATGTGAAGGATCTTGTAAGAGGTGTAAGAGTGTGTACGAGTTTTGGTCCAATAAAACACTTTTAGAAAGTGTCATCAAGCTTGTAAGAAACCATGTTGGCACCAAATTAGAATAAATTAGAAAAGTCAAATTTATAAATTTTCTCACACATGTGTGAGCAAATAATTAGGACTAATGTGTAGGAATCAAGAAATTATCCTAATTAACCTTAGTTAATTAGTGAGTAGGTCTATTTGGTGAGAGTGATGTGAGGTAGGGTAGGATCTAGGTTCAAACTAGTTTAATCCAAATTAGATTTAGATTAATCGTGGTTTAGTAGAATTAAGTCATGTGGAGGAATAAATAAATTATAAATTTATTTAAAAGGAATAAATGAGGGAAATGTATATAAATAAGATTTAATACATTAAAGGGGATAGTATTTAAATTAAATT
>MU226820.1:278937-299851 GCA_018584345.1 Thuja plicata
TAGAATTAAGTCATGTGGAGGAATAAATAAATTATAAATTTATTTAAAAGGAATAAATGAGGGAAATGTATATAAATAAGATTTAATACATTAAAGGGGATAGTATTTAAATTAAATTTAAATACTACGGAAAGTGAATCATATTTAATTAAATAAATAGAAGAATATAACAAATATAATTAATTAATTAAAATTAATTATAATACTATGGGAATATTAATTAAATTAATATAAGGACAATTTTAGACGTCTATATTTTGCCCCTCTTTGATGCGGTGTCGAAAGTGGCATCGTATCAAAGAAAAGAAAATGAGATGCCCCGGAGAGAAAATTAATTATGGTGGGAGATGAGATGATGCCCCCTCGTGAAATAATAGAAAAAATAAATTTTGTGGAATTTTCTCGAAAAAAAGGTAGAAGAGTGGAAGAAGAGAGAAAAGGGGGAAATTAGGTGGTGTCGCGAGACACGACCTTGGGGGGGGGAGACCTAGGCTAGATCGAGGACATGATGCCCCAATTGAGATGGGGGAGTAAACATAAACATTGCCAAGAGAAAAATGCAAAGTGCAATATGACATAGCTAAAATGCAATCCTAACTATATGATGATAGTGGGATTTATACCGTGTTAATGTTGGAGAGCACACCCTAGTTTGATTTTGCAAAAGGAGTTATGCACCATGTGCTAGAAAATAGAAGTGACATGGTTCCTTTGCGTGGACTAGACTCTTAGACAAATAGGTTGCTAGGAACAAGAATGCAAGATATTAGGTATGATGAGACCTATGAAATGTTGCTCATGAGGAGATGCAATACACCCAGATCTTTTAAGGGATTTCAGATGCATGAATCCTGCCCCCAGTGAGGCATACATAGTCATAACTGAACATCAAACATAAATGCACTAACAATCTATGACAAGCAGATCATACCACTAATGACATGTATTCCAATATGCACTCACCATAACGAACCAAGATATAAAAGATGGAGGTTGTTGTGATAAGGCCACATTGAAACACAAGATAAAATCAACAAAAAGGCATCTTGACCAAGTGATCATTCAGTCCAAAAGTTCTTGCCATGAACAGTTTCAATGTGAGAATTGATATAACAGCCGACACCAGAAGGATGCATCCTGATGGGCCAAAGATTGATTGATTGAAACATGAATTCGCTGGAAATTGCTTGTGAATAGAACGAAACTAGGAAAGTCAATCTATCTATTGATTTGTTGGAAACATTTGTGATCACTATGTCTAGAACAAATCTCAGTGTTGATATGGTAAGCTCAGTCATGCGGGAATGTTTATTACGGAGGTGGAAAATGATCAAGGAACTACCTGCACAAATATGGGTAGTGACTTTTATTATGGAGGGCGATGTAGGCTGCTTGGAAAAAATTTTGGAAATAGATGGTGGATCTGACTATACATGGCACCTAAAATAGGTTTTCACCATGGTACTTATGCATTGCGCCACCGAAGTGGTTTTCACAGATGGACAGATTTATTTCTCTTTTTATTTTGCCTTTTTGATACTCTTTTCAACCTTTTATATTTTTTATGCTTTTTGAATTTTTTGATTTTTTTTCTTTTGCTTGCTTTTTGAATGTTTTTAGATTTGCTGCTTTTCTGATTTTTTGTTTTTTTTGAAAATTTCTATTGTACAATGAACTACTGACGAATCAAGCATAGAAGCGCTTGAGATGTACAATATTTATAGGATCAGGGAGTGGATCTCCCTTTGGTGAAGCAATCTAATAAGCATCGAAACCATATTTTGTTGTGACAATGAAGGCCCCCAACCAATTAGGCTCAATTTTTCCTTTCTTTTGACAGTTTTGGAGGTTCTTCATATTGTGCTGTAGGACAAGATCACAAACTCAAACTAACGAGGCTTGATCCTTTTTTTGAACTAAAGGCGAAGGTGATTTTGATACATGTGGAGGTGGTCTAGGGAATTGAGGCATCTCTCATCAAGGAATCCTAACTCTTACAAGCAGGCAACTCTATATTCTTCTTTAGACGACAGATTCTTGAGAGAAATTATGAGGGAAGGGAGCTCAATTTTGATGGGTAGAATAGCCCCAGTACCATAAACAAGGGCAAAGGGAGTGGCTCCCATGGGGGTTTGAATGGAGGTGTGGTAAGCCCAAAGGGCAGGGTTGAGGTTAAGGTGCCAATCATGGACAACTTCATTGACTATTTTCTTGAGGATTCTGAGGATGGTTTTATTTGTTGCCTCAGCTTGACCATTTCTTTGCAAAAAGTACTTGGAAGAGGTATGATTGGTAATGCTAAATTTTCTATAGAGCTCTGTGACATCTTTGTTTTTTAAAGGTCCTCCATTATCCGTAACAATATCCTGAGGAATGCCATAGCGACAAATAAGATAGTTCAAAATGAACTTCAAAATTTGTTTTCCAGTAGTGTAGGTGAGAGGAACAACTTCGACCCACTTGGTAAAGTACTTTGTAGCAGCAAGGATGTATTTATGGCCATTAGAAGAATTAGGGAAAATATGGCCAACGAAGTCAAGACCCCAACTAGAAAAAGGCCAAGGGGTGATGGTGGGCTGGAGGGATTGGGAGGGAGCGTGTATCAAATCATCATGCTGCTGACAAGGCACACACTTCTTCACGTAGTTGTAGGCATCTTGTTCCATAGTAGGCCAGTAATATCCAGTGCGTAAAAAATTCTTGGCCAAAGTAATTCTACTAGAGTGAGCCCCAATGATTCCTTGATGTACCTCCTCCAAGGACATTTGTGCTTCATCAGAGTTTAGATATCTTAAAAGAGTTCCATCAAAATGATTTTGGAAAAGGGTATCAGCAAGGATTGTGTATCAGGAAGTGCGGTGAATGAAGGTTTTACGTTGGTTGAGGGTCAAAGTAAGTGGGGTATGTCCATCGCGAAGGTAGGAATATACTTCTTGGTATCATGGGGAATTGGGATTAACAATTTCACACACCATTTCAGAATTTGGTTTTTCATAAGTAGGGACTGTAATATTTTCAATAAGAAACTCACACCGTGCGTTGTGTTCTGGCATGGTAATTAAGGACCCAATTGTTTCCATGGCGTCTACTTCTTTGTTGTTTGTGTGAGGTATCTGTTGGAAGATTAGCTCAGTGAAACGTGTTTTGAGATCTTCAACTCTACTGTGGTAGCGAAGAAACTTGTCATCCTTTGTTTGATATTCATCCATAACTTGTTTGATAACCAATTGTGAATCACCAAGCACCAATAAAGGAAACTATAATTTGTAAGATTTAGGGATGAGATCCCCTTTTGGTGTAACAAACAAGATTCCTACCCCCAATCCATCCTGAATGAAAGTTCCATCAAAATAAACCTTCCATGGTGTACTTGGGGCAAGATTAAGGACTGATTCATTAGGAAAATTTGTGATCAAAGGATGTTGATCGTCGACAAGTGCTTCAGCTAACTGATCTACAATTACTTGTCCTTTGATAGCTTTGGGATCCATGTAAATAATGTCAAACTCACTAAGGATCATGACCCATTTCATTGTATGACCAGTAAGAGTGGTACGTGCTAGGAGATATTTGAGGGGGTCAATTTTGGCAACAAGATGAATCTTATGATTGAGCATATAATGTCATAGTTTCTGTTGGAGATTTGATTCTGAAAATTTGATTGATTGTATGTTTGTCATTGATGACAACATATAATACACAATAGTACTTCTGTATGTACTTATCCATATGATGACATGAAGACTAGTGTGGATAGATACATGTTGTTGACATGTTTACTATGCTATGTTCATACATGCAGACTCATATATGATGTTTCAGTAAAGATATGTAATTCTGTTGTTGACAGTTATAGTTCTAGAGGATTAACGGTTTAAGGCCGATGTATGTAACATGTTAATTGAGTTGCACATATCTCCTGCATATGTGTGTGTATATTCATGATAAGTTATGAGTTTTTGATATTAATCTAAACATGCTAAACGTGTTTCAAGAAGATTGCAAAGTTATGGTTAAATTGATGAAGCTGACTTAGTGAAGCAACGTGTCTGTTCAGCATTGACTTGCGTGGTTATAATTATTCTTGTGCACTTAGTATAGCCAACAAGGATGTTAAAAAGAGTTATCCTACAGGTCCCATGATCTCATACTTGGTGTATATATTTATAGAAGGTCATTTGTGATAAGAAGAGTTGCGAAAGCTAGAGATTGACAAGTAGAGAAGAGTGTTGATACAACAGAGCTATATTTATCATATGTTGATAATATAGATGTTTATGTTGAAGCATTCAGAATATAGATTAGATTGTTATATTTCTTTACAAGAGGTTAAAGCATCGGTGCATAAAAGGAACTGATCAGACAAGCACTGTCACATACAACAGTTCATCCTGTTGATACAGTGTGTATCAAATATTCAAAAGGTTGTAGCCTTCACCATTTGGACAGTGAGTCCTCCACCCCTAACAAGGTTATTGTAAAAGAATCCTAATAGGGTCTGACCCTTAACCAGGTCAACTATACTACTATGTTGTATTGTACAACTCCTAACAGGATTTAAGAATCTTTTAACAGGGATTACTATAACCAGTATAGTTCTTTGTGGGTACTAATTCCCACCGGGGTTTTACCATTTGGTTTCCCCGTAACCAAATTGATGTGTTGTGTAATGTGTCATCTGAATGTGTATTTGCTTTGTATCAATCTGGATTAATAATTACAAAGGATGGAAAAGTGCAGATAACTGATTCACCCCCCCCTCTTAGTTATCTTTGAAGTATTCTAACAATTGGTATCAGAGCCAAGTGCCTTGGAAAAGAAGCCTAACAGCTTAAGGTAGATCAAGATGTCATACTTCATAAAAGACAACCCTAAGTTTGATGGAGAGAACTATTTGGATTGGAAGAACAAAATGATAACACATCTACAATGCATTGGATTTGAGATCTTTGAGATTGCCACACAAGAGGTTGAAATTCCATCTCTAAAATACCTTGCAAAGGATGATGCTACTAGAAGACAGAAGGAAACATTTACCAATAATGCAATGTCCAAAGAAGCCCTAATCAGCGCCTTATCCGATAGTGAATTTTTTGAGATCAAGAAGTTTGACAAAGCATACATCATATCGAAGTATTTAGAAGACATGTTTGAAGGAGATTTTCAAGCAAAAAAATGCACGCATGAAGACATGGAAGAATAAATACAACAATCTTGAGATGTTACTAGAAGAAAACATTAGATCTTATAATTAGAGGATAAATGAAGTAGTATCTGGAATCAGAAACAATGGAGGAAAAATATCAGAAGAAGATATAATGGATAAATTGTTAACTACTTTAACATTAGACTATGAAAACAAGATCAGTATTCTAGAAGAAACTATGCAATTCTCACAAGACTCCAAGAGAGAGACTTTGATCAACAAACTCTCTACATTTGAGATATGAAGATTGAAGACTGAACCTAAGAATGAAACAACCTTCAAAGCTTCAATACACGGTAAGAAATCCTCACAAATCTCTAGTCATAATAAGAATGAAGAAATTGATGAAGAACTAGAAGAAATAATTGCCATGATTGCTAAGAGAGAAAAGAAAGGAAAAGGAAAGTATGAAGGAAAACTTCCATTTAAGTGTTTTTCATGTAATAAGATTGGTCACTTTGCATCTAAGTGTCCCACAAGAGTTAAGACGTTCAGATTTGACTACAAACCTAAGTATAGGAAGGAATGTTACGATGCTGAAGAAGGTGTAACTGATGAAGATTCAGGAGAAGATGAAATTAGATTCGTTGCCCTTAAAGACATGGAAAGGTTGTCCGAAAATATGGACATTGAAGAAGATCATGAATTAGCCTTAATCTCCAAAGCGGATATTAGAACTAATTGGATCATTGACAGTGGATGTTCACACCACATGATAGGTGATAAAGATAGATTTGTTCATCTAGACAAATACAAGGGTGGTATGGTTAGATTTGGAGATAACACTCCTAAACCTATCATAGGAAGAGGTTCCATCACCCTGGATGGAAAGAATAAGATAGATGATGTTCTATATGTTGATGGATTACATCATAACTTGCTAAGCGTTGGACAACTACTTGACAAAGGCTATCATTTGGAGTTCAAAGACAACAAGTGCATCATTAGCAACAAGGATGGAGACATGATTGTATCAGGTTCAAAAACAAAAGGTAATATTTTTCAACTTAATTCAGATGTAAGTTATTTTGTTGCAAAGGTTGATGATAGTTGGTTATGGCACAAGAGACTTTGTCATATAAATTTTGATAGTATAGTAAAGATCAGTAATTATGTCAAGGGAGTTAGAGACCTACCAAGTATTGCAAGACCAGTTGACACAATTTGAAGGGAATGTGTTATGGGTAAACATGTAAGGAGTTCCTTCAGAAGCAAGCATACCTCAGCTGAAAACAAGTTGGACTTAGTGCATACATATTTATGTGGCCCAACTCAAACAAGATCATACTATGGTGAAAGGTACTTTATTCTATTTGTTGATGATTTTTCTAGGATGATGTAGGTTGCATTCTTAAAAGAGACCTCAAAAGCCTTTGAGAAGTTCAAAATATTCAAAGCTAAGGTTGATAATGAATCTAGACTAAAATTGAAATGTTTAAGATCAGATATAGGAGGAGAATTCACCTCTGACTAGTTTTATGACTACTGTGAAGAACTTGGAATAAAAAGGTAGTTGAGTGCCCCCAGAACACCTCAGCAAAATGGAATTCTAGAAAGGAGAAATAGGATTATACTTGATATAGCATGCACCATGATGATTGAAGGAAAAGTGGCACACACCTATTGGAGAGATACAGTAAACACAGAAGTGTATACTATCAACATAACACAATTGAGACTAGGCGTGGACAAGACACCCTATGAACTTTGGTTTGGAAATGTACCCACAGTAAAATATTTTAGAATATTTGGCAGTAAGTGCTACATCAAGAGAGATGACAGTATTGGAAAGTTTGATGCTAGAAGTGATGAAGGTATTTTTCTTGGTTACTCTACAAAAATAAAAGCTTACAGATGTTTCAATTTAAGATTAAAGAAGATAATTGAAAGCACACATGTTAAGATTGATGAGAAGTTTATGATTCAAGAGAGGTACTATGAATATGCACCTTTGATTGAAGAAGAACCCATACCTAACAGTAAAAATACTATGATTGAAGAAATGTTTGATTGCATTAATGTCTCATGCAATGACCTTGATTCAAGAAATGAAGAACAACATATTATAGAGGAAGAAGTCACACCTAAGGTTCCTAAGTTTACATCCATATACCACTCCAAAAATGATATCATGGGAGATCAGAGTAGCAGTGTTTTGACCAGATCAAAAGTAAAGAATCTAACAATGGATGAAGAGGTATGTTTACTATCACAGATTGAACCTTTAAGTGTTGAAGATGCTTGTAATGATTCTGATTGGAAAAATGCAATCAAAGAAGAACTAGATCAAATAATCAAGAATGACACATGGGAATTGGTTCCTAGACCAAGTGATAAAAATGTGATTGGAACAAAGCGGATTTTTAGAAACAAAATGAATGAAGAAGGTATAGTAATAAGAAACAAAGAAAGATTAGTATGTAAAGGATATGCACAAAAATAGGGAATAGACTACACTGATACATTTGCCCCTGTGAGCAGAGTAGAAGCCATAAAATTATTTTTGGCATATGCACCAATAACAGACTTTAAAGTTTATCAAATGGATGTCAAATCAGCTTTTTTGAATGGTGACTTAAAAGATGTCTACATAGAATAGCCTGAAGGATTTAACCTTTCAGATAGACCAGACATGGTATGTAGACTAAAGAAAGCACTCTATGGACTCAAATAGGCCCCAAGAGCGTGGTATGAAAGATTAGATGGATATCTCACCAAGATTGGATTCAAGAAAGGAGCAGAAGATTGCAACTTGTTCACAAGAGAAACACATGATGGATTACTATTGGTTTCCATATTTGTTGATGACATTATCTTTGGAGGTAATGACAAGCTCAGTAAAGCATTTGCAAAAGAAATGCAGAATGAATTTGAAATGAGTATGATTGGTCCTATAAAATACTTTTTGGGATTGAATGTAAAACAGACAGATAAAGGAATATTCATTAATCAGTCAAAATATGTGAAGGAAATATTGAAAACCTTCAAGATGGAGGATTGCAAGCCTATATGTACTCCTATGATCACAGGATAAACTTTCAAAAGATGATGACTCCATAGCAGTTGATAAAACATTGTATAAATCTATGATTGGAAAGCTTATTTATCTAACTCAGTCAAGACCTGGCATATCTAATGTAGTTGGCATTGTTGGAAGATTTGCAGCTGAACCCAAGCATAATCACTTAATGGCGATAAAAAGGATATTCAGATATCTTAAGGGAACTATAGACTATGGTTTATGGTATCCTAAATCAGAGAATACACAACTTCATGTGTATACTGATGTAGATTGGGCAGGTTGTATTGATGACAGGAAGAGCACTTCAGGAGGAGCAGTATTTCTTGGAGAAAGGTTGGTATCTTGGACAAGCAAGAAGCAAAATTGTATTTCTCAGTCAACGGCAGAAGCAGAATATGTTGCAGCAGCATTGAACTGTACAATAATTGTTTGGATCAAGCAGATGGTGAAAGACCTTGGTAATCAGGTTGACTATCCTATTATTATTCATTGTGATAACACCAATACTATTAACATGTCTAAGAACCCTGTGATGCATGCAAAGACAAAACACATAGAGATAAAGTACCATTTTCTGAGAGAAAAAGTTGCAGACAAAGAAGTGACATTGGACTATGTAAGCACAAAAGCTCAGATAGAAAACATTTTCACAAAGCCTTTAGCAAAAGATACTTTTGAGTATCTAAGGGAGAATTTTGGATTCATTCCCTCTCCTAAGTTTGATTAAAGAAAGCAGCAAGAACATCAGTCCTGTGTGACTGACGAATGGTTGACTACTCTACTTCTGGAGTAGTACCTGTGCATAATGGTTTATGGCACCCTTTGCCATTGATGTCAATGGGGGAGTATATAGTAAAAACAAAGAACACAAACAAAGAGAAAAAACAAGGAAAACATACAAGGAGCTTGTACTATGGGGGAGTAAAGGAACACATGACAATGGGGGAGTATATAATAAAAACAAAGAACACAAATAAAGAGCAAAAACAAGGAACACATACAAGGAGCTTATACTCTGGGGGAGTATACACAGTCTATGTAACTACAACAGTATAGATGAATCTTTGATGAGGATATTGAGAATATTGTAAAAGAAAGAAGAAACCATGAACAAAAGTTGTTTTTATCATATGTTGCCATCAATGCTAAAGGGGGAGATTGTTGCAGATTTGATTCTGAATAGTTGATTGATTGTATGTTTGTCATTGATGACAACATATAATACATAGCAGTACTTCTATATGTACTTATCCATATGATGAAATGAAGACCAGCATGGATAGATACATGTTGTTGACATGTTTACTATGCTATGTTCATACATGCAGACTCAGATATGATGTTTCAGTAAAGATATGTAATTCTGTTGCTGACAGTTACAGTTCTAGAGGATTAACAATTTAAGGCCAACGTATGTAACGTGTTAATTGAGTTGCATGTATCTCCTACATATGTGTGAGTATATTCATGATAAGTTATGAGTTTTTGATATTAATCTAAACACGCTAAATGTGTTTCAAGAAGATTGCAAAGTTATGGTTAAATTGATGAAGTCGACTTAGTGAAGCGACGCGTCTATTCAGCATTGACTTGCGTGGTTGTAATTATGCTTGCGCACTTAGTAGAGCTGACAAGGATGTTAAGAAGAGTTATCCTATAGGTCCCATGATCTCATACTTGGTGTATATATTTATAGAAGGTCATTTGTGATAAGAAGAGTTGCGAAAGCCAGAGATTGACAAGCAGAGCAGAGTGTTGATACAGCAGAGCTATATTTATCATATGTTGATAATATAGATGTTTATGTTGAAGCATTCAGAATATAGATTAGATTGTTATATTTCTTTACAAGAGGTTAAAGCATCGACACATAAAAGGAACTGATCAGACAAGCATTTTCACATACAATAGTTCACTCTATTGGTACAGTGTATATCAAATATTTAGAAGGTTGTAGCCATCACCATTTGGACAGTGAGTCCTTCGACAGTGAGTCCTCCACCCCTAATAGGGTTATTGTAAAAGACTCCTAACAGGGTCCGACCCTTAACCAGGTCAACTATACTACTGCATTGTATTGTACAACTCCTAACAGTGTTGAAGAATCTTTTAATAGGGATTACTATAACTAGTATAGTTCTTTGTGGGTACTAATTTCCACTGGGGTTTTTACCATTTGGTTTCCCCATAACCAAATTGATGTGTTGTGTAATGTGTCATCTGAATGTGTATTTACTTTGTATCAATCTAGATTAATAAGTACAAAAGATGGAAAAGTGCAGATAACTGATTCACCCCCCCTCTCAGTTATCTCTGAAGTATTCTAATAGTTTCTCTGTACAGAAAACAACAGCCAAACATGCCTTCTCAATTAGGGAATATTTCAACTCATATCCAATAAGGGTCCTACTGAGATAGTAAATTTCTCGCTCTTTGTCGGTATCATCTAGTTGTGCCAGGAGGGCTCCTAATGTGACCTCTATAGAAGATATGTACAAAATCAGAGGATGGCCAGCAATAGGTGGCACCAACATAGGTGGATTAGCCAGATATCATTTCAACTTCTCAAATGCATTTTGACATAAGAAATCCCACTGAAACTTGATATTCTTGCGCACAAGATGAGAGAATGGATGCAACTTATCTGCCACTTGTGACATGAATAATTTGATTGATTGCAGTTTTCCTTGTAAACTACATAATTATTTTAATGTTTTGGGTGGTGGGATCTCTAGGATTGCTTTCACTTTCTTTGGATCAACTTCTATTCCACACTGTGACACAATGTATCCCAGTAGCTTACCAGATTATACTCCAAAAACACACTTCTTAGGATTCAACCAAAGCTTATACTTCTCCAATTGCTCAAAAATGGTAGTAAGGATAGGAATATGTGATTCCCTTGTTTTGGATTTTCCTAAAAGATCATCCACATAATATTCCATGATGACATGCAGAAGGTCATGAAAGATGGTAGTCATTTCTCGTTGATAAGTGCATTTGACATTTTTAAGGCCAAAGGGCATCACTTGATAACATAAGGTGCCCCAAGGTGTTGTGAATGCAATTTTGTGTTGTACTTCTGGTGCTATCCTGATCTGATTGTAACCTGAGAAGCCATCCATAAGTGACAACATTTCATCTCCTATAGTCAAATCCACTATAATGTCAATATTTGGGAGTGAGAAATCATCCTTGGGACATGCAAGATTTAGATCTCTGAAATCAGTGTAGATGAAAATTCCCCCAGTAGGTTTTCCTACTGGTACAATATTGGAAACCCATTCAGGATAATCAATTGGTCTGATTACTTTAGCATCTAATATTTTTTGAAGCTCTACTTTGACTACCAATGCGACTTGCGGATGCATCTTGCAAAGTTTCTTCTTAACAAGTTTTACATTCGGGTCTATAGCAAGATGATGCATGACAAGATCTGTGTCTAGCCTAGGCATGTCCTTGTAAGTCTAGGAAAAGTTGATTTTGTGTTTATGTAGGAATGTTGTCATGTCTTTCTTTTCCTGATCACTGAGAGAAACTACAATGTAGGTGATGTGTGGATATTCTTCTATGCCTAGATTGATTGGAATAGTATCTTTGATGATCATAAAGGACACTTCTAGTTCTAAAGATATAAATGGAAAGTCAGCCTCTCCCTCCTCTAGCACCTCAGAAAGTTTTTCACTAGAGGGAGCGTCCTTTATTTTATCCTTTTCTTCATCCAAAGGTGCTTGTGAGAGGTTTTCACCAGAGAATGTATTTTCATTTTTTTGATTTTTATTTTCTTTTTCATTTTTGTGACTGAGAGAGTTGACTTGGCTATTGAAGTAGGCTCGTTCACTGTAGTGGATCTAATGTTTGTACTCTCGCAGATTCTTAAGTCTAAAGAGGGCTAAAATTGCCTCATCCGAATCACAAACATCCAAAGCTGGTGGTGAGTCTTGTTGATCCCAGTCAATTAATTCAGGGTTTGTGAGGGGTAGACGAGGGGATGAAAGGTTGGCTTGGGTGATAGTGAATACATGGTGATTTTTGTTTAGGTCATCTTCAACATAATGGAAAGGAATTTCAAAGAACTCTTCCTCAGTGTCTAAATCTAAGGCAGTTAGACAATAATCCTTAGCAAAATTAGTTTTATTCTCGACGAAACCCAATCCATGTCCTTTAGAATAACCATTGGCTATTATGATCTTCTTCTTACCTATTTCATTAGCTCCAAGGCTAGTACCATGATATCCCATGCTTTTGACAATGGGAGTAACCTTAGGATACTTTCCTTTGGAGAAAATTATAGGTCGTTCTTCTTCATCACTATAGAGCCAATCAAGGACATTATATTCCATGTGTTCATCTAATAGGGACCCCCAATGTTCAAAAATAGTTGATTTATAGCACATAAGAATTTTTATTTAGAGGGGGGTAATGGTGATGGTCTTCCATAAGACTTTGGAGACAAAGGGAGTTGCCCAATACATAGAGCACTTTCAAATTTATACTCTCCCATGCCTTGATCTGTAAAAGTGGCTTTTGCTTCAGATGAGGAGGGTTTGTCTTCAATAACCTTGTCTTTAGTGACTTTTTCCTTTCCATTGGATTGCTAAGCTGGTGTTTCTGATGTCTTTTTTGGAACCAGTGGAGTGATTGAAATAGGGGTTTCTTGATTAGGATATCAACCAAATTCATTCAATGGACAATAGTTAGATTGTTTGCCTTCCAATATTTTGCAGTACTGAAAGGGCTCAGGATCTCCAGGAATTGTGATTTCTCTACTGTGATGTGGGAACTTTAGACATTGATGATAAGTAGAGGGTACACCTTTGATAGCGTGTATCCATGGTCATCCGAGTAAGATATTATAAGGTAGATCTAGATCCAGTACATGGCAAACAGTTTCAATCAAGGCCAGGCCTACTTGTAAGGGAAGTGTGATCAGACCCTTGCTTTCTTGTTCTCGATCATCATAGGCCTTTATTGTGATTTGTTTATCTGCATCAATAAGGTCTTCAGAGAGACCAATATTATGAATCATTTTCAATGTGCACAAATTCAATCCAGATCCACCATCTATAAGGATTCATTTTATTCTTGTGGATTGGATTTTGCCTTCTATATGGAAGGATTTATTGTGCTGTAGGTCAAGACCGCAAAAGTCCTTATCAGTGAAGACAAGATGTTCTTGTCCGGCTAAGTTCCCTATCATAGCTTGGAATTTTGTAGCGTTTATGTTCTCAGGGAAATGAGATTCATTTAGAGCTTTATCAAGGATTTATCTGTGAATTGGCAAAGTTGTCAATAGCTCTAGAATGGATATCTGTGTAGGCATCTTCCCTAACTGGGCCAATAGGTCATAGCGCGAGGCAGGCTGAGCAGCAGTAGATGGTGCAGTTGGTGGATTTGCAGATGTAGAGGGTTTATCAGCAGCTTGGATAGTGACTCTGGGTCTACGTGTAGTAGCATTACAATCAACAGCTTTGAGGATTATGGTATTAACATGCGTGTCAGTTTCTTCAATGTGGCCACAAAGAGAGTCAAACCCAAAGATATCATTTTCACTTAAACTCCCACACGTTCGATCATGGCCTATAATAGTATTGGTAGAATAGTCATATGGGATTGCGTTTGATGCATTGTTTTTATTGTGAGGTGGGAAGGGTTGATTGTAGAATTTGAGTTTCGCATTAGATGAGGATACATTCTGACCTTCAACTTCAATTTTCCCATCCTCAATGAGGTCTTGCACAAAGTGCCTAAGCTTCATGCATTTCTTCATATCATGCCCCTTGATGCGATGATAATCACAATATTCATTATCTCTATACCAAACAGGTTTAGGTTGATTCTCATCAAAATGCCAAGTATTTGGATAGATTATCATTCCTTGATTAGCAAGTTGTTTAAAGATCACATCTAGAGGTTCTGCCAAAGCTGTGAATTGTCGTCGTTGTCGATTGTCATTATTATTGTTTTTGTTGTTGTAATTGTTGCGAGCAAAAAATAATGATTGATTGCATGGTTGCTGATTGTTGTTTTGATTATGATTCTTATTGTTATTCTGATTCTGATTGTTCTAATTCTGATTCTAATTTTGATTGTTGTTGCGATTCTGATTTTGATTCTGATTTTTATTGTGATTGTTTTGATTGTTATTGTTGGATGCTTGAACATTTTGAACATGCTTGGCATCAGTCACTCCATCATTGACAACTCCTTTGTTCTTACTCCAAAATTTTAGTTTATCATTGTTGGAGGGAGTATAATGCTTGATGCTACCTCTTTGCAAAAGGCCATCTTCAATGTCTTTTCGCTTCTTGATAAGGGATTCAAAGGTGTCAGGTGTATCCATTTTCATTTGAAAAGACATATCAAAGATTAAATTCTTTGTGAAGATGTCAATTAAGTGACTATCAGGTATTTTCCAGGGCATGCAATTTGCAATATGTCTCCATCGTTGTAAGAAAATAGAAAAATTTTCTCCATTCTTTTGTTTAGTATTGCACAAATAGCTGAGCGTTGCTTGATGCTCAATGTTATATGAACATTGTCCAACAAAATTCTCTGCAAGATCAGAGAAAGTAGAGATTGACCATAAGGAAGGGCCATGAACCATTCTAAAGCTACGCCTCCAAGACTCCTAGTGAAGAGTATTTTTAAGTAATTCTCATTATAGGCAACTTCTTGACATGCAATGTAAAAATCTTTGAGATGTTGTAGAGGACATGTTTCACCTTTGTATTTCTTGAATTTGGGCATCTCAAAGTTTGGTGGGAATGGTTGCATTGTGATAGACTTGTCAAATGGATAAGGACAAATCTCTTCAAAAGAAAACTCATTCTTGCCCCCATTTTGTAAGCCTTGTACAATGCTTTTTAGCTCATTGAATTCTTGGGTAAAATTGGGAGTATTTCGAGGAACAAACGGTGGCACATAATCTCCACCTCCTCCCAATTGTGCAGCTGAAAACCCTGTGGAGGTCATATCAACAGTAGGCGGTGGTATATATTAATAGGCTCAAGATGTATTAGTGGTAGATGTTTTCATTCTCATTGTTTGAAACAAAGATGTAGACAAGGGCATGAAAATCTGCCCTATGTTGTTGACATTAGCACTTGCTCCTTGATTCGTCATCATCGTTTGAGTGCTGTTATGTGTGGTATTATTTGGCAAAGCACTTAGGATCTATTGAATTTGTTCTAGTGTTAATTGAGGTACTAATGCATTTGTTGACACAGGCGCTGATATAGGTACCGATGTGGAAGGTTCACTAACAGGTCATTTACCGGTGTCATGTGATGATGTATCATTGGAAGTTGAAGTCATGGCTGCAATAGTGGCAGTGGTGGCTTTATTGACATTTTGAGTAAGGAGTGTTTCATCAAAGTCACTAGGCACTGTGACACCATTATGAACAATATTCAAGAATATTTTAGCACTATTGTGCATAATGGCCTGCTCAACCATTTCTAGGTTGTATGGGTCAGTAAGGAAGTCCATCACTTGGGTGGGTCTTTCTTCTTGGTCCACAAGTTCAGTTTCTTTGGGAACTTCCTTAGTTTGTACTCCAGTTCCTTGAAAATATTGAGTGGCAAAAGGATTCTCCTCACGGGTAATAGTGTTGAATGTTGCTCGCCTCATGTTTCTAGCTTGGGATCGAGTGACTACCATACAATGGTGGATTTAGAAAAATGGAAGACAAGAAGGTGTAGGAAATGAAATGGAGCAAAGATCTTGATCTTGGATTTGATTGGATTGGATTTATTGATGTTTGAATAAAGATTGATTGATTAGATTGAGAATCGATTGATTGATTTAAAGGTTTTTTGAACAAAACCTTATGATGAGACAAACACAAAAGGATTTAAAGAAACACCTGTTCTACTTGAAGATGGACTTGTGATCTCAAGCAAAATGGGACATTACTAAGGGATTTAAATTACTTGAGATGGACTTATGGTCTACAAGCAATGTTGTGTTTGTTTAAGGATGAAGGTTTGCAATACTTTGATTAAGGTCTTTCAACCTAAAAGGATTGATTTGGTTATTTGATATAATACTCCAAGAGAAGGAAGGATGATGATGGAAGAATAGAAGAACTGATCCTAGTCATATTATTCAATGGTGATGAAAGCACTGTTGATGGAATACTTAGCCATGAAGTTGCAGACTTTGTTGTTGTAAAGGATTTTATCAATTTTCTCTCGATGTTCAATCTCTTGTTTGATAGATGTGGTAATATGTTGATATTCCTTAGATTTACGAGTGGTTTCCCCCTATTCTCTATAGAATAGAGGTGTTGGAAGCTTTAACATTCTTATGTTTCTTGATATTGGTCATGTCATATGAAAAATCTTATTTTGGCTGAATGACTGAATGATCTAGGACAAATGATTTTGGGGTCCTACAAAAGGTCAAATTTTGAATGTCTTAGCAGATTTAGAAGCTCATTGTTTTAAAGTGGAGATGGAAATCTCAGACGCAGCTGAAAATCTATGAAGATGATGATCTATGCAGATGGTAATCTACATAGACGGCGGATCCAGAGTGGAGACAACCGACTGTTGCTAAGACAGTGTGTTGAAATTCTGGGCAAATTTTGATCTTCAGTCTGATTTTGGGAAAATTTATTTGATGGCAAGAACTGATTTCAGTACATTCAAACCAAAAAATAACAGACACAGGTCTCAAAACAATACAACAAGGGACAAAGAAACTTTGAGGGATACAAGCAAATGTGACATCGGGAAACCTTGATTCAAATTGTAAGATCTCGTTTGTGTTTGTTCAAGTGACTCTTTCAAGCCACCTATGTTTTTACTTGGTATATCACAATGAAGATAGTTCAAATAATAGATACCTTAGGAAATTGGCTTTGCATGAAATATTATAGGCCCATTTCTTGGTATTCCTTCAGCTCACACAACATTGTCACCCCCGGAAGGGCGCCCATGTTTTTTCCTTTTGCCAGGTATTATTTCTGTGCTACGAAGATCTTTTTCACAACACAATACCTTGGGACATATATGATGGGAATCTTGGGGGGAGAATCTTCCCTCCCCTTGCACTATAATAAGTCACCATTCAGAGGTGAATCGGGTAGGCTACTAAGTTACAGTTGCTAGCAAGGTTTCATGGCATCCCCGCAATCAGTTTGTACGACGTGAGACACTTAAGTCTCTAGTTCAACCATGCCAATATACTAAGGATATTCACTCAGTATGGACTACCATTTAACATGACCCACCTGAGATTGAAAGGATAAAGAGGACCTTTGGGTCGCACTTTATTTCTATACCGATCGAAGGGATTACCAGTTTGAGGTCATCCTCTAAAGGGGAAGCGCACCCTCTAGACATGCCTCTCTAGAAGCTTGATTAAGATAAGATTTCTCTTCAACCAAGATCCATGAAGGCGAGGGGAGAGGATATGGCTATAGTTTAATCATAGCGTCACTTATATCAAGGGTTTTAATCTAATGACAAATATCTCGAAAGAAGTGTTGAAAAACACTTCTTCAAACACACCAAGAAGTATTCATTCCAAATTGAACCTATTTAAAAGCAACTAAGTGTTTTCTACCTAAGAAAAAGACACAATAGTATGGTTAATCATTCATGTTCAATTTGTTTCCCACACAGCAAAAAGAAAGCTTGTAAAGGTGTTTTAATTTGCCTTATGTCATTCAAGATTGATTGAAGTTCATTCCCTTAACATTCAAGATTGAGTGAGGTAAATTTTAAACAACATACATTCCAAGACAAGTGTTTAACCATACAAGTTCATTTCAAGAATCTGTTAAAAATCATCAAGGAACCTGCATGAAATCTGTTAGTAGTCTTGAAGTTTTAGTTATGTTACAAGAAATCACTAAAACCCAGGAAAATGCACAGACAGTCAAGTATCACAGACGGTGATCTCCGCAGACGGTGATCTGCAGAAATGATGAATCACCTACACAGACGGCCAAATAAACATAGTCAAATTCTGCTAAAAATAGACTTAATCAGACATTAAAATAAGATTTTTATCAAATTAGACAACATTTAACTACTAAAAATTGTCTCACTCTCAAAAACCTGAGAGTTAAAATAATAAAAATGATGAATCACCTACACAGACGGCCAAATAAACATAGTCAAAATTGCTAAAAATAGACTTAATTAGACAAAAAAATAAGATTTTATCAAATTAGATAGCATTTAACTCCTAAAAATTATCTCTCTCAAAAACCCGAGAGTTAAAATACTAAAAACTTAATAAAAAATAGTTTAAACCACAGTATTATGAGTTTGTTTCTGAACAGGCTGAGACGGTGATTTATAGGCGTAGACGATCGAGTATCATAGATGGCCAGGAATCGTAGACGGTGATCGGTGAAGATGGTGACTCCAGAGCGGAGATGGGTTTACATGAAAATTTCCAGAACCATGGAAAATCTACAAAGAATGTTAGAAATTAAGGGATGTGGGTCCCATAGGGCATGCCAAAATGTATATATTGGAAACCTACCTGTTGGGAGCACGGTCAGACATGCAAAAGTTAGAGATATACATCAATAAACTACATTAACATATCTAAGAACATACTCTAAAATAAGATTTCCATCATAATCTCTGATAAGCTGAACAAGGGCACCCAATGCCTTGTTGATTTTCTCTTAAAGATGTTATGTGGGTGTGCTCTCCCAACACAATATCAAAATCCCACTTTGATTGCTTGCATGCTATGGATTTAAACCTACAATGCAAACTAATGGATGTGAAGAAGAGCTTAAGAACAAGTATGAGGAACTTGTCTCAAGCCTTCACGAAATGATGATGATGAATATGCAAACACTACACTTAAGATGATATGCAAGAGATAAGAAAACTAGATTCATTCACCATTAATCCTAGCATGTAATATCTAGATTCAATAATGAACAAGAGCAATGAACATGAAAAATGAACCAAGAATTATAAAGCTATTTTTACATGATAACAATGCAGAAAAGGGAGATGATTTGCTCTTGACAATGGCCTCTATTTATAGATTTTTTGGAGGAGAGAGAGGGATTGGATGAGGTGTAGATCATGTGGCATCCACATAGGTGCCACATGAGGGACACATAAGCCATGCAAGAGGCCCACTTTGCTCACACATGTGTGAGCAACTTTTGATGTGATGGGTCAAGGTGTACTTAAAGTACACATGTGAAGGATCTTGTAAGAGGTGTAAGAGTGTGTAAGAGTTTTGGTCCAATAAAACACTTTTAGAAAGTGTAAGAAAGTGTCATCAAGGTTGTAAGAAACCATGTTGGCACCAAATTAGAATAAATTTGAAAATTTTCTCACACATGTGTGAGAAAATAATTAGGAGTAATATGTGTAGGAATCAAGAAATTATCCTAATTAACCTTAGTTAATAAGTGAGTAGGTCTATTTTGTGAGAGTGATGTGAGGTAGGGTAGGATCTAGGTTCAAATTGGTTTAATCCAAATTAGATTTAGATTAATTGTGGTTTAGTAGAATTAAGTCATGTGGAGGAATAAATAAATTATAAATTTATTTAAAAGGAATAAATGAGGGAAATGTATATAAATAAGATTTAATACATTAAAGGGGATAGTATTTAAATTAAATTTAAATACTAAGGAAAGTGAATCATATTTAATTAAATAAATAGAAGAATATAAAAAATATAATTAATTAATTAAAATTAATTATAATACTATGGGAATATTAATTAAATTAATATAAGCATGATTTTAGACGTCTACAGTTCTATATTTTGTGGAAAAATTATAGTGTTTCCTTTGTATTTGTATTGACCTCTTATTGCATGTGTAACTTCTAGTATGGGGTTGACACATACAATCAAAATTTCCTCAACTTGAGTCAAGTTTGCAATCTCCTCAGGTTGTGGCCATGGGTCCATATTATTTGAAGCTGAAAATTTGCTATTTCCTCTTTTGTCAACATCTGTTGCATATTGAACCTTCTGAGGTGCACAAAAATTTCATTCCTAGATATCATTCTTGACAAATGTAGCACATATTTGGCATTCTAAAGCCTTCTACAATGAAATTGATCATAATTTGAATTTCACAATGAGGTATTTTAGGCACACGTTCTGTTGTTCTTGAATTTTCATTTTGAAGATTCAATTCCATATTTGTGGTCAATGGTTGATTGTACCTCCCACTTGATTCAAAATGAACTTCATGTCTTCCTTCTCTTTCATAATGAGACACTTCATAAGATGTTCGTTGACAACTATTTCTATTTCTATTTCCTTTCTCTCTATTTTTCAGATTTCAATTCATGTATTGATGATTTTGCCCTCCGTTTAGCATTATTTTATCTTTAAACTTCATTACTCCTTTCCTCTTCTCTTTGCGTATTTGTCATTTGTTCTCATTATCGTCTTTGATATTCCCTTTGATATGCTCTTTGATATGCTCTTTGTTGCTCCCTTTGATACTCCCTCCTTTCCTCCTCGGATTCAAAATTCAGTTTTGATTGATTCATAGCTACAAAATAAAAAAAATTCTTCAATTCACATACTCTAATATGGATTAGCAAAGGAGTTTGGTGTTGAAAAAATTGGAGTGAATGAAAAATAAGTGCATAATTATTTCCAAACCAAATGTCTAAGAATTTTAAAATTAATATATTAAGTAAATATAGTTTCATTATATATATATATATATA
>MU226820.1:311632-323707 GCA_018584345.1 Thuja plicata
TAATAAACATATTAATTATTATGCACCTAAATGACAAGCTTAAGTGTAAATAGAATAATAGTGACCTTTAATAATTAAATCAGATAGACTTAATTATAAAGGTAAATATACTATTACTCTAACAAATCTATTTGTGTAGGTTCAGTGAGGAAGATAAATAACATGTTGATGGGGACTGAGTCTTGAAGGGGAGGTAAAGGTGATATCGACTTACCTCAGTTTAGGGTTGTGAACACCCTAAGAGATCTAGGAGAAATATCTCAGAGTAGAGCCAATCTAGTTCTGTAGTAGCAACAAGACTCCAGCACCACATCAGATTGGTATCAGAGCCTAAATTAATTGGGCTTGTGGTAGATGTTCCAGTCAACAGTATCAGTAGGTGAAAACAAGATGGTCACCAATGCAGAGCTTGCAAAGGAAGTAGATGAGAAGAAGAGGGTAATTAAAGACCAAAGGGAAAGGAGTAGACTCCTGGAAGAAGCCTTGGATGAGATGAAGGTAAAACTTCAAGAATTTGTAGATGCATCTAAAAGCAGAGATATAAATGAAGTTAGCAACAACAAAGGGAAGCAGAAAGTTGATGAAGAAGACTTGATACCTGAACCAAACCCTCCAATGAGCGAGGAGCCATTTCTAAAAGCTCTCAGAGCCCTATGAGGCAAAAGTCTTGAATGAATTCCATTCTTCAATGGAAAAATGGACAGTGAACTAGTTGTGGGATGGATAGAAGGTATTGAGAAACATTTTGAATGTGAGGGCATAACTGAAGCACAAAAGGTAAAAGTTGCAAAGTCAAGATTAAGAGGTCCAGCGTTAACATGGTGGAAATACCTCCAAGAAGAGAGGAAGAATATGGGTAGGCATCCAATTTCAAATTCTTAGGCCATGTTAAACAAGGTAAAGGAGAAATACCTACCTGAGGATTATGAAATCTAGTTACACAAGAAGAGGCAAAGTTTGAAACAAAAAGATTTAGATGTGGCTACGTATACTGAAGAATTCCAAAGTTTGTGCTTGAGGTCAAGAGTCCAAGAGGATGAGACTATCAAGGTGGCTAGGTACCTTGGAGACCTAAAATGGAATATTCAAGAGGAAATCAGTTTGTGGACTCCCACAACAGTTTGTAAGTGTTTCCAACTTGCATTAAAAGTGGAAGAGAAGAATAAAAATAAATCAGAATCAAACTTCAAAGGAAGAGGTAGAGGTAGAGAAGGAAGAGGACAAGGAGGCTATGGTGGAAGAGGATTAGATTCAAAGAAGAAAAGTGAGAACAAGCTCACTAAAAATGAGGAAGGAAACTCCAATATAGGAGGTTTCAGCAGAGGTAGAGGCTCTAACACTAGTTGGAGACGAAGGAGCAACAACAATCAAGGAAGAGGAGCATCCTACTTTGCCACCATGAAGAGCTACCATTGAAATCAGCTAGGGAATCCTTCCTATAGGTGTCCTGAAAAAGGTTCTACTTCTTAAGGAAGTGGAAAGAGAGTTAACTATGTCCAAGAAGAATCAAGTTACAGCAGCAATCCATCTGAGGTACCATTAGAATGATAGGAAGGTGAGAACCTCATGATAAATAGGACCTTAATCAAAGAGCCAAGAAAAGAAGAACCAAGCCAAAGGAGATCACTCTTTAGAGTGAAGTGTAAGATCACAAGGAAAGTGTGTAGAGTCATTATTGATTTAGGCTCAACTAATAATATCATTAGTGAAGAGGCAGCCACCAAGTTAAATTTGAAAATAATTCCACATGAGAACCCATACAAGGTTACATGGCTCAACAAAGGACAACATGTGTTTGTAGGAGAACAAGCATGGGTAGAGTTCACCATTGGCAAGTATAAAGACAAATTTCTATGTGGCATTCTTCCCATGGATGCATGCCAACTTCTACTTGGAAGGCCATGGAAATTTGATAGGTAATCCATGCATGATGGAACCAAGAATGCATACTCATTAAAGAAAGATGGAGTGACTTTCAAAATTCAGTCACTAATAGAAGAAGGAGAGATGAAAACATCAAGTCCAAGTGTGCTCATGGTTGGTGAGAATGATTTCTTGAAGACTCTAGGAGAAGGAGAAGGAGTTGGGTTTTCTTTAGTATTGAAGCCAAAAGATGAAGTTTTTGTCAAGAAATCAGAGATACCAAATGAGGTTAAAGAAATACTTGAAGAGTATAGGGACATTGTGATTGATGGCCAGTCCACCCCCTACCTCCTAAGAGACTTGTTAGCCAAGAGATTGACTTCATACCTGGAGCTACCTTACCCAACAAAGCTGCCTATAAGATGACCCCTCAACAAAATGAGGAAATAGCCAAACAAATCATAGAATTATTAGACCAAGGCCTAATTAGAAAGAGAATAAGCCCATGTGTAGTCCCTACTATTTTAGCACCTAAGAAAGGATAATCTTGGAGTCTTTGTACTGATTCTAGAGCCATTAATAGAATCACCATTAGGTATAGGTTCCCAATACCTAGAATTGAAGACCTAATGGACTGTTTAGGGGAGGCAAAGTACTTCAGCAAAATTAACCATAAGAGTGGCTACCACCAAATCTGGATAAATGAAGGAGATGAATGGAAGACAACTTTCAAAACTATAGAAGATTTGTATGAGTGGCTTGTAATGCCATTTGGTTTGTCTAATGCTCCCTCAACTTTTATGAGGCTTATGAATGAGGTATTGGTAGAACGCATTGGTAAGTTTGTTGTTGTCTACCTAGATGACATTTTAGTTTTCATCAAAACTAAGGAGGGGCATATTAGGCATTTGAAAATTGTTTTCAAGAAATTACATGATGAAAAACTAATGATCAATTTGGAGAAGTGTGAATTCATGAAGCAAGAGCTTGTATATCTCAGTTTTGTTTTGTCTTAGGGTGACCTCAAAATGGATCAAGAGAAGGTGGATGCCATTCTAAGTTGGCCTACTCCCAAGGCTACAACTAAGGTGAGAATTTTTCATGGTTTAGCTCAGTATTACAGAAATTTCATTAGACATTTTAGTAGGATTTGTGCACCTATGTTAGACACCATTAAAGGTGGGATGAAGACAAAATTTCAATGGACACCACAAGCTGAGAAAGGGTTTGAAACACTCAAGGAAAAGATAGAAGAGTTTCCTACTCTAGTTGTTCCAAGCTTTGATAATATTTTTACAGTGGAATGTGATGCAAGCAATGTGGCCATTGGGGCTGTCATAAGCCAAGAAGGAAGACCAGTAGTTTTCCATAGTGAGAAGCTAAATGATGCAAAGAAGAAGTACTCTTCTTATGACTTAGAGTTGTATTCTCTAGTCCAAGCACTCAAGAAGTGGATGCACTACTTGCTTCCAAAGGAGTTCATAGTATATACTAATAACCAAGCTCTCAACTTTCTTAACTCTCAAGACAAACTTAGCAAAAAACACATGAAGTGGGTGGAGTATCTACAAGCCTACACTTTCAATATCAAGCTTAAAAAGGAAGTAAAAAATAAGGTTGCTGATGCATTGAGAAAAAAGGTTGCTCACAGTCTAAGAAGTTCAGCTACAAAGCATAGGTATTGATAGCTTCAAAGACCTATATGCTGAAGATGAAGATTTTTCTCAAATCTACAAGGTATGTAAGGAGTTTAAAAACAACTTTCACGGTGAGTTTTATGAATATACTTTGTAGAATAATTTATTATTTAAAGGAGGTCAGATTTGTGTTCCTAAAGGTTCTATGAGAGAGAATTTGATTCAAGAAAAACATAATGGAGCACTTAGTGCTCATTTTGGAGTCAGCAAGACTCAAGAGCTAGTCACTAGGTTCTATTTTTGGCCTAGAATGAATAGAGATGTTAGACAGTATGTTGAGAGTTGTGAAGTGTGTCAAAAAGAAAAGGGCACATCTTCCAATGTAGGTCTTTATCAGCCACTTCCAATCCCAACCAGACCATGGGAATGCATAAGCATGGATTTTGTAGTTGGTTTGCCAAGAACAAGGCAGGGATATGACAACATTTATGTTGTTGTGGATAGATTTAGCAAGATGGCTCATTTCATACCTTTCAAGACCATTCATGATGCTTGTAACATTGCTCAGTTGTTTTTCAGTGGAGTGGCGAGGATCCATGGACTCTCACTTAGTATTGTTTCAGACAGGGACACCAAATTCATGAGCCATTTTTGGAAGACCTTATGGCAAAAGCTTGGCACTAACTTGTCTTTTGGATTTGCCTACCATCCACAGACAGATGGCCAAACAGAGGTGGTCAATAAGAGTCTTGGTAAATTGCTAAGATGCCTCATAAAGGATTATGGTCAAACATGGGACCAACTCATTGGAAAATCCGAATATGCATACAATGATACAGTGAACAGATCAACTGGTAAGAGTCCTTTTGAAATTGTTTATGGCTTCCACCCAAGAGGAATTTTTGAACTTAGAGAATTGAAGGAAGGAATTCATGGTAGTTTATATGCTGGGGACTTTTCTCATTCAATGAGAGAAGTTCATGAAAGTTTGAGAAAGAACTTGATTGATAATGCTAAAAAGGTGAAGACAAAGGTGGATGCAACAAAGAGGGATGTTCAGTTTCAGATTAGAGACTTTGTGATAGTACACTTGAATAAACATAGGATGAAAAAAGGTTTTCCTCACAAGCTACAGATGAAGAGGCTAGGTCCATGTAAGATACTTTCAAAGTATGGAAATAATGCATACAAGGTGGAGCTTCCTGAAGACATTGGGTTGTCAACGGTTTTTAACATTGCAGATTTGATAGCATACAAAGGGCCAATTCAAGTTGCTGACCAAAACCTACAAGAGGTAATACAAGAGGTAAAAGATCTGAAATTAATCCCTACTCCATCTGTGACAGCTGAAAATATACTAGACTCAAGGGTTTACAAGAAGACTAGGAACAAAGACTACATGGAGCACCTTGTAAAATGACATGAAAAAGAGGATGTTGATGCTACTTGGATCAGAGAAACCAACTTCAAGAGGTTGGAAATTGACCCAAACATGCTCAATCCAAGGATGGATTAACCTTTCTTTTGTTTGGGGGAGTATGGTGCAGGAACACACCTAGCTCAAACCCTTAGCTCTTTATTTCGGAAAGGTACTGGTTCTAACCCAGTCAAGAGAGTTTGTGTGGACCTTAGAAGGTCACTTGTTTTATTTCCCTAAGATGGATATGACTAGGTCAATCCATGTCTAGATAGGTTGCTTGTTTGGTTTCTTTTAGTTGTGTGTGTGTGAGGTAGTTTGTAACCCTCTGGAAATCCAACCAAGGCATCAGAAACTTGTGATAAGTTGCTCAGTATCACTGGCGCTCAGTTAACACTGTGAATTTTGGTTAACACTGTCGGTTAACACTACCACCAATTTAGACTGGTGCTCAATTTTTCATTACTGTTGCTCAGTAAATTTAGTCATAACGACCCATGAAAAGCAGATCTTGTCTTTTATGGACAGTATGGGTAGTTGTAATGGTTCCTGAAGAGATGCTTGTGAATATGGGGACAGTTAGGGTTGTTTCCAATGAGAGGATGGTTATTAATAACATCCCAAGCCTTCATTTAGGAGAGATATATTGTAGAAAAAAAGAAGAAGTTACATAAAGTTATAGAGTTGCAGATTATTGTATTGTTTTTTTTTTTTTTTCAGAAATGAGAAGTTGTAGACTGTGTTTAGTGAATATCAAGCTTTGTTGTTCATTTTGCATGCAAGTATATTAGTTTACTTCATTTATATTTTGCAAGTTGTTAGTTCTTCGACCGTTCTGGGTTGTAAACAGTAATGGCCCCTCGAGATTCCTGAATCCATGGTGAGAATCATGTGTTGGCATGAAACTCAAGAGGAGCCCTTGTACATAGTTTCCTTTTTTTTTATGTAGGAGAAGCAACAACAATGAGTCTAGAGATCTTACCCTAGGCAAGCTCGAAAATAGTCCGGCTAGGGAAGAGAATGAAAACAATGTTCTGGAAACATTGATTGAGTGAGTAGAATGAATCTATTTGTGTAGGTTCAGTAAGGAAGAGAAATAACATGTCAATGGGGACTGAGTCTTGAAGGTGAGGTAAATTTGATAGCAACTTACCTCAGTTTAGGGTTGTGAACACCCTAAGAGATCTAGGAGAAAGATATCAGAGCAGAGCCAAGCTGGTTCTGTAGTAGCAACAAGACTCCAACACCACATCAAAGAGAGTAGTTTGTTGATGGTGAATGTGTGAATGTCTCAGAAAATACAATCTTAGTACAGGGACCATATCTCACAAATACACCATTGGATTATGTTGCATTCTGGATATGTCGGTGATAAATAAAGTGTGAAGAATCTCATCGGTGTGATTAGAGAGAAAGTGTTGGGTTCAAAAGTTATGACCGACTATGTACGGGTCTATGTGAAATTCCTGAAAGTGGCTTTCATTAAAGAGATATATTAATTTGTTATGATCTTGGTCAAGAATTCACAAAGAAAAATGTATTCAAGGAAGAGTGTCTCTTTCTAGAAAGAAATCATTAATTATAGAGTGTCACCTCTCTTGGAGCAATCAAGTCATTTCATAAGAAGACATGAAAATTTTTCAATGATATAAGAGTGGGAATTGTACATTGTGGGGGGGGGGGGGAATAATAACCAATGTTACATTTCCATTTGAACTATCTTTAGTGGGGAGATAATTCAAATGGGAGATGTCTCTCAAATAATATCAGAAGGTGTTTTCTGATTTGATGTATATGGACCTTCATTAAGGCAACTTGTGTTAAGGATGTTGATATGCAGATAAGTATCTATTATCCTTAATATTATATTTATCTACTCATTATAGTCTTTCTCTCATCTATAATTATATACATACTATAAGAGATATTTGCCTTGATCTTTTCCGGAGATGCTCTTGCAGAAAAAGAAGATTGATATCAGATTCAAAGGGAGTTTGACTCTTTAGATGTAACTTTGGATGAGGAGCTCAGAAGATTGATATAAGACTCAGAGGGAGTCTGACTATTCATCTTAAGCAATCTTGCATAAAAATATCAACAGATTGATATGTTCTCAGTGATTTCTCTATGAGAGAAGTTCTAGGTGCAACCCCTTGTTTTCACCCTCTGCGTTGAGGCATGATGGATGTCATGTGTGTGACTATGTGTTTTTTTAATGGACCTTTCCCCTGTGTACATCATGAGGAAGTGAAGACTTCCAAATGATTATCACTTGTATTTGTTAAAGTTATTGGAAGGTGATGATCTTACAAAACTTGATATTCTATCATGATAGAAATCTTGTGATGGCTGAAATAGATCATAATAGATGATATCTTGCATGATGGATTGAGTTCTTTAAAAGGACCATGGCCTTCTACTATGATAGGCATATTTTGATGGTTGAAACAAATCATGATAGATGATAAATATTCCTATGGTAAGTATTATTAAGGTTACATGTGCACATTACCTATAGGATATTTTTGAGTTATGGTGAATATCATGAGGCTTTATATTCTTGGTCAAACCATATCTCTGATATCATATTGAGGTGATATCTAAAATACTTTCTGAGTTATGGTGAATATAACGAGACTTGATATTCTTGGTCAGATCATATCTCTGGTATCATATTGAGGTGATATCTAAAATATTTTTTGAGTTATGGTGAATATCATGAGAGTTGATATTCTTGGTCAGACCATATCTCCTATATCATATTGAGGTGATATCTAAAATATTTTTTGAGTTATGGTGAATATCATGAGACTTGATATTATTGGTCAGACCATATCTCTTGATATCACAATGAGGTGATACATTCTCTCTTAAAAGTAATGGATCTTTTGTGAATTGCATTTTGATGAATTTTATCTTCCCTAGCTAAGAGGGAGTGTTGATGTTTGTAGCTTTGATCAGATAAAATTAATGAGATATTAGTATTATGAGAATAGATTAAATTATGCACATATATATACATACCAATATATAATAATAATAAATATTATATATATATATAATCAATTGTCATTAAAAATAATGAATAGACATGTCCCATGAAGGGACATGTCTCTCCTAGCCTCATTCTCAATATAAATGAAAGAGAGATTGTTGCATTTGGAAAACACATACAAAACATGCAGTGCTATTACATTTGTAGCGATCTAAAAACTTAACACACGTCAGACACTATGTTATATTTTGTTGAAAACACAAGGACAATTTTTTGTCTACAAAGGATTTGACCTCCTTAATTTTATCTATTTTTGATAAACTTTATTAGTTTAGAAACTAGATTCAAAGTCCTACAATTCATGTTTTTTTATATTTTCAAATTTTGAGTGCACAAGTCTCAAATTGCTCCTCCAAGTTCAATTTTAGTTGATTTCAAAAAAAAAAGGCCACTTATACCCGCTTTTTTCACCATCTTGTTGTATTTACCAAAATATTCACTTAATTGACATTATATTAATTTCATTCTTAGCTTTAATATTCTCCAATGTTGTACTAATTTATTCTCAACTTTTTTATTCTTTACAAATATTGAATGTGATTATTTTAATTTCTATTATCAATATTTGATCTCAAGATTAAAATATCATTTTCTGAGATATTTTTTTTAATTTAAACATTTGATGTACTATATCAATCATGTGATACCCATATATTAAGTCTAAGTAAAGTGTTAGGATTAAGTAATACTAAGAGGGGGGGGGTGAATCAGTATTACAACACTTTAAACATGAACTTTGCAAATTCCAACTTAACCAAATAATTGGTGAAATGAAAAGAATATAAACATAAAACACACAACTCATAACACCATGAATTTATTGTCGCGAAAACCCTGGCCAAGGGAAAACCACGGTGGGGATGGTACCCACAAATATATACTAAAAGTATTATGTCCTTGTTAGGATATTGACACAAGGAGAAAAGGTAACAAGGCCTAGGGCACACCCAAAACCCTCCAACTTCCAGATACAATGTAGAATTAGCACAACAACATAGTGAGAGAGGGAAACACAGAGATCTTCTATTATTAATTGACCAAACTCAATACATGCCAGGCTATAAGGCCTTCCTAGTTATGTCCATATACATCACAATGTATTACAAATAATCTTCTTACAACAGAGATCATAGATCTTCAATATCTTAACATTTGTCTTCTTTCTCTAAGACTTGCTACTAAACTAAGAACATACAAAATAATATATAAAAGATTCCAACAGGGAAGTCGACACTCAAATACAAAGGTGAGACCTAGATTTAGGTCCACATAGATCCCAATGATAGATCCAGCTATGAAAATTAAATGAAGAAGTCAGCCAGTATCTCCAACTCCCAAATAAACCAACTCGGCAAAGCATGACCGAGCAAGAGAGCACTCGGCCAAAGAAGGGCCAAGCAACAGAAGAAAACCATCATGACCAAGAAACTCAGAAATCATGTTGAGCAACAGAATCTGAGTGACAAAGAACAAACTAAAAATGAAAGTAAACATATTTTTGGTTGAGCAGGATTGCTAAGGACCCAAGATGCTCCTGCATCAGACACCTGGGGTTGAAAAGAAATGATTCCCAATCACGTATCAGGTCCAACCTGAAATGAACCCAACTTAGATTGAGAAATCCAAGATGAGTCCTCAATCGGTCTATTTTTCCACTTTACTAGATATTCCATGTATTCCTTTCCTCTTGTACTTCTTCCAATTCTCTGTTTCAAGATCTTCTCAACTTCCTCTGTCTGCTTCTTAGGATAATCACTTGGTACTTTCATTTATTCATCAGGTTCATGATATTCATACAAGTCTGAAATAAATATAGGTGATATATCCATGTCCTCAGGTAATTCAACTTCATAAGCATTTCCACTATCAAATCTTCTCAAAATTTTACAAGGACCAAATTTCTTCATCTTCAGTTTACCATATGTTCTAGTAGGAAATCTTCCTTTCTTCAAATGAACCATCACAACATCACAAACTAAAAATTTCTTATGTCTTCTTGATCTATCTGAATCATCTTTTGTTGGAGATTTGATTCTAAATAGTTGATTGATTGTATGTTTGTCATTGATGACAACATATAATACACAGTAGTACTTCTGTATGTACTTATCCATATGATGACATGAAGACTTGCGTGGATAGATACATGTTTTTGACATGTTTATTATGATATGTTCATACACACAGACCCATATATGACGTTTCAATAAAGATATGTAATTCTGTTATTGACGGTTACAGATCTGGAGGAATAACGGTTTAAGGCCGACGTATGTAACATGTTTATTGAGTTGCGCCTATCTTCAGGATATGAGTGTGTATATTCATGATGAGTTATGAGTTTTTGATATTAATCTAAAGGTGCCAAATTTATTTCAAGAAGATTACAAAGTTATGGTTAAATTGGTGAAGCCGACTTAGTGATGAAGCGACGCATCTATTCAGTTTATACTTGCGCGGTTGTAATTATTCTTGTGCACTTAGTAGAGCCGAAAAGGATGTTATGAAGAGTTGTCTAACAAGTCTCATGATCTCATACTTGGTGTATGTACTTATAGAAGGTCATTTGTGATAAGAAGAGTTGCGAAAGCCAGAGATAAGAAAAGCAGAGCAGAGTGTTAAAGCAGCAGAGCTATATTTATCATATGTTGATAATATAGATATTGAAGCCGAAGCTTTCAGAATACAAATAAGATTATTGTAGTGCTTTACAAGAGGTTAAAGCATTGACACACAAAAAGGAACTGATCAAACAAGCAGTGTCACAAATAGTAGTTCACCTCTTGTTGATACAATGTGTATCAAATAACCAGAAGGTTGTAGCCTTCACCACTTGGACAGTGAGTCCACCACCCCTAATAGGGTTATTGTAAAAGAATCCTAACAGGGTCAGACCCTTAATCAGGTCACTATACTGCTGCATTGTAATGAACAACTCCTAACAGGGTTGAAAGATCTTTTAACAGGGATTACTATAAATAGTATAGTTCTTTGTGGGTACTAATTCCCATCGGGGTTTTTACCATTTGGTTTCCCCGTAACAAAATTGATGTGTTGTGTAATTTTTTATTTGAATGTGTATTTAATTTACATCAATCTAGATTAATAAGTACTAAATATCTAAAGTTGTTGATAACTAATTCACCCCCCCCCTCTTAGTTATCCCTGAAGTATTCTAAAAATTGGTATCAAAGTCAAGTGCCTTGGAGAGAAAGCCTAACAGCTTAAGGTAGATCAAATGGAATACTTTAGAAAAGAGAGTCCTAAGTTTGATGGAAAGAACTATCTGGATTGGAAGAACAAAATGATAACACATCTACAATGTGTTGGCTTTGAGATCTTTGAGATCTTTGAGATTGCTACACAAGAAGTTGATATTCCATCTTTAAAAGACCTTGCAAAGGATGATGCTACAAACAAATAGAAGGAGGTATTCGCTATTGCCAAAGAAGCCCTTATTAGTGCCCTATCTGACAGTGAATTTTCTGAGATCAAGAAAGTTGACCGAGCTTACACCATATGGAAGTATTTGGAAGATATGTTTGAAGGAGACATCCAAGCAAAGAATGCGCGCAGAAAGACATGGAAAAAGAAATATAATAGTCTTGAAATGTTACCTGAAGAAAACATGAGAGCTTATAATCAGAGGATAAATAAAGCAGTATCTGGAATTAGAAACAATGGAGGAGAAATTTCAGAAGAAGACATAATGGACAAGTTAATGACTACATTGACAGCAGACTATGAAAGAAAAATCAACATTCTAGATGAGACCATGCATTTTTCTAAAGACTTCAAGAGAGAGACTTTGATCAGCAAAATCTCTGCATTTGAGATATCAAGATTGAAGACTGAACCAAAGAATGAAACAGCCTTCAAAGCTTCAATCCACGATAAGAAATCCTCACACATCTCTAGTCATAATGAGAATGAAGAAATTGATGAAGAATTAGAAGATATTATTGTCATGATTGCCAAGAGAGAAAAGAAAGGAAAAGGAAAGTATGAAGGACAACTCCCATTCAAGTGTTTTTCATGCAATAAGATTGGTCACTTTGCATCTAAGTGTCCCATAAGAGTCAAGAAGTTCAGATCTGATTACA
>MU226820.1:349088-368153 GCA_018584345.1 Thuja plicata
AATTGGTACCTAAAGTTGAAATAGTAAGGTTAACTAAAATTTTAATAACTTTTTTGATTTTCGGTTTTTGAAAAAATGAATTATATGTGACCAATCTACATAGAATTTCCTTCAAGATAAAAAAAAAGAAAATCCAAAAAAAGTAAAATTTTCATCAAATTATGGAGGCCGTACACCAGAGGTTTTGAAAATGTACTTTATACTCAATTAAAAATGAATAAAAAAAATCAAAAATATTCTGACCAATCTCTGATGTGTTAGCTACCTTTCCCCAGAAGGATTAACAAAAATTCATTTATTTACTTCAAAATAGGGTGGTCGTACACGTGTGTGGTATGGTCCTGAAACTGAAATTTTGAAAAGGGGTTTTTAAACATGCCTACTAAAATATATTTTTTACCATGTGGGTATTAAAAAAAATTACATATTTGAAAACTAGACTCCGAGCACTACATTTTCTATTAGTGAATTTTTCTGAGATTCAATCTCTAAGTGCCTCAAATTTTGACATTAATTGACTGCACATTTGAAAAACAGGAAAAACACTTCTACTTTTTGCCCAAAAAGTGGACTCAACTTCTTGCTGGCACCCAACACCATGGATTTGTTGTCGAGGAAACCCCAGACAAGGGAAAACCCCGGTGGAGATGGTACCCACAAATATGTACTAAAAGTATTATGTCCTTATTAGGAGACCTATCCTTGTTAGGAGCTGATTATTATATTAGCACATTTCCTTGTTAGAGGAATACAAAAACCCGGTTAAAGGTATACTGAGCTCACAGGTCATACAATCAAAAATATGATTTTGTACAATGGTTTCTCAAAAGTGAACAATACAAGCATCTGCTATACTTAGGTAGTTCTTGTTGTAGTTCACATCAGCTTCTGTCTGATTTTGTCATCACAATGTATTCATCTATTCACATCCACTTCTTCCATCACATACATCCCATACATCACTTACATACTTCACTTCACAAACAAGTTCTTCCTATATATACATCATTATATGTCCAGTCGACTTCCAATGCTTCACAAAATAGAATTATCATTTACACAAAAGGTAAACACCAAGTCGGTGATCACATACTAAAAAGACATAGGTAATCCTCAATCTGAATCCAACATAGCATGTTTGGACTCTGCATTATACTCCCTTAATCATTGCGACCTTTCATCTATCCTGTATCACTGTTACTCTATCTTCGCATGTCTTCAACACACTGTAACTTACGGCTCTCAACACCAAAACATAAGCGACCTTAACTGAAGGTCATATACATCTCAAAATAGCTTCTCATAACCTCGCATGTTTTCATTCGTCATATACTGTCTTCACTTACCAAAACTGTACTGCTATACTCTGTAATTTTGTTTTATGAACTTAGTCATTTTGCAAGCTATAACTCCAAAACTGTGTTTGATACTAAGCGACAATCCATACCAGATGTGTTTCCATAAATGACAACCCTAAAGTGCTCCAGAACATTCCTGGATGAACCACTTGCCAACATAGAGAGGTTATGTGCACAAGGTATTCCAATAACAATTTTAGAATTCACCTCTACCAAAAAGTAGTAATTGACAAAAAAGTAGTAATTGACAAAATACATTTCTTTTCTAAGTATTGAATGAATTAACACTCATTAAAGGGGCTCGAGTTATTAAACAACGTAAAGATACATATTCATTCCAAAGAGTTTCAAGTGTATGTGAACCATTACATAGAAGAGTATTTGAATAATTTTAGATATGTTTACATAGATTTTTTCAATTTGAAAAGTACATGTTTAGTAATTAGTTGAGATTGATTTATTTACAAGGTTATTACAATATATATAGGCCTTTTCAGGCTGATTTTTATTTTCTCAATTTCAAATATTGAATATTAATAATTATAAAAAAGAAGTATATTTCAATTCTTACACATCCCTAAATTACATTCATTTTTGAGATCAAATATGACACCAAATTCAAACTTTTCAAGATGAAAAAATTTGATTGTAATAGATTTAAATAGATAGGGAACGATTCTAATAGTCACGCATGTACTTATAATTGGTATGTTCTTGCTCCCCAATACCCCCAATTACTATAGTTAAAAATACCTAATATATATAATAATTAAAAGCCCACTAAAATATTCCACATATAGCAATTATTTTACACTCGTACATCTAGTAGTTAAAATTTGAATATTTACTTAGAGTAGAGTGCAAATTTATTGATGACCATAAAGTGATTGTTTAACTTTATTGGCCAGGGACATTGGTGCATAAGTATTGGTAAAAATATTTATTAGAGGAATATGCATTAGATCATTGTGCAAATTCTTTTGGTGGTTGTAGCGTACAATTATCTCCTACTTATCAATTGATGAGCTTAAGGGGCTTTCTAATGAATGGTTCATAAGGCACAACACTTGCTAAAAGTTTTGCAAATGAGCTTGCAAGCAGAGTGGGTTTAACCATGGAGGAAACTACGTAGTTAAGCGCGCTCGAGCTGGAGTAGTATTGGGATGGGTGACCTCCCGAGAAGTCCCAATGCTTCACCTCTGTAAGCATCACTTAGATGCAATGAATGCTAAGTGTTCCACTCATTCTCATGAGAGATGGGTTTGTGTGAACCACTACTCATGAAACATGGGAAAATGAGTTTGACTCAAAAAACTACATAGTTAAATCTTGATAGCAATATCACAATTATTGGGGTGTCTATGAATAGGTATGAGACGTCTCTTCTAAATGACCACTTTTTGACCTTTGCGCATAACAAATCTTCTCACGTTCATCTTAACTACGAAGAATAATAACTTTGAACTCTTGAATCACATTCAAATGAATGAATGAATTTAATGATATCCACTAGACCATCAATCTATAAGACCAAGAGCAACATTGTTAATGATTTTTAAGCTCTTTTCATTGTTAGCTCGTCCTTTATGGATCTTAATCAAGACAATCACAATTTTGGTAAGTCCTCCCTTTTAAGTTAACTCAAAGAAACCCAAAAATATTCATTGAATGAATAAATGAAGGAATTTTAACGATATCCATGAGACCAAACGATCAAAAGAACCAAAAGTTAGAATATTACCACAATAGTTCTTTTTATGCCAACTATTCTTTTATGCATCTTTTGAAGTAAAAAAATTGTTGACTTTTGAAACCTTTATCTCCTCAAACCAAATTAGAATAGACTCCTATTTGACCTTTCCCCTACATTACATGAATTTTTGATTCCAATTACTCCAATTGTCCTCACGCAAACCAGCAAAACTCTACAATAGACACGCGCCATGTCCACGTAACCACTTCTGTACACTCTTCACTGCTACGTGTCAGAAGAAAAATGGAGGCCGGCGTCCATTTTCATCCCTATTAATGTCTGCCATTTCCGTTAACAGAGATAAGCAAAGGCAAACTACAGTAGAACATTCATCCAACAAAGAAGAAGAAGAAGAAGAAAAAGAATCGTGTTCTTGCTTGTAATTTGAATAGCAATGACAATGGGAGCAGGAATTCCAGTGTGTGTAGAGTGCGGCACACACGACAATCCGTGCAGATGCAAGGTTGTTGGTCCAACGCTCGGATTCGCAGCATTCATGGTGGCTGCTGTGGTGGAATGGCCCGTGGGAGCTCTTGTTTACTGCTTCCGCCGACCCAAGGGGAGAAGTATTATGGCCCATCCTGCTACTCTTGTTTTCCCCTCTGTATCCAATGCCATTCCCTTCTGATTACCCACTCTTCTTCCTTTTCTTCTCTCAATAAATCCATACTTGTCTTGGTAATGCTGTGTAATGGAACGCAAATAAATTTTTAATGTAATTGCTTTTCAAATCTTGTCTTTTTGTAGATGACCAATGTCGACAATGCCTGTATTTTTGGTTTTTTTCCCAAAGTAGGGTTTGTTTTACTGGTTGAATCCTCCATTTTTAGCTGTTCAGTACCTGTCGGTCTACAGGCAGTGAATAATATATAATTTGATGCTGGTGTGACTTGTAATGAAGTATTTTTAAACAATTTTCCCTTTTCCACGATGAGTGGGCCTGGTATTATGAAGCAACTAATTAATACTTAGGGTTACTTAGGATTTACGCAGTGAATAATATCTGATTTGATGCTGGCGTGACTTGTAATGAGTTACTTATATTTAAACAAATTTCCTTTTTCTACGATGACTGAGTTTGGTATTATGAAGTAGCTAATCAATATTGGTTGGCATCCACTAGGTGAGAGGACCTTCCTACTTGAACACTTTAACTTCTTAACTTTGTAGTAGTTGAGCATCCTAATCTATATGGAAATTTCAAATCACTCTTATTTTTTTTACATCTTTTGATTTGGCAAGTCCTCTACTTAAAACTAAGGTTTCAGGGCCACATCAACAAATATGATGCCACATCAACATGCTTTTTGTCAAGGTGTTCAAAACAATCCAAAAAAAAGTGAGACTAATGGTAGTGCATTAGGATCCCCTACTTGTATAGCTGATGTGGCATCACACTATTGGTCCCTAATTAGAAAAAAAAAAGGGACACATTTCATTCAATTATGAGTAGTCATCATTAGCAAAAACAATTTTAAAGTCATAACTATTAGTACAATGTTGTTTAAAATATTAGATATTAAATTAAAAAATGTAAATATTTAATTAACAACTGCTATCACAACTATTAGAAAGCTTTCAATATTGCATTTTGTATTAATTGCCTTTGATGCTAGTGCTACTTGTAATGAAATATATTTGAACAAATTTTCCCTTTTCTAGGATAAGTGGGTGTGAAGCAATACTTAGGGTTTCTGCTTATTTCATCATGACGCCATCAACAGAAATCTTGTGACTCCGATGTACGGAATATTGTGACTCAGAAGCGTGCAGTTAAAGGAAAACTCGTGGCACTGTATTAGCCTCAAAATATGGATAGCACCTAGGGTTTGCTTTTTAAAATGCTTGAAAATATCTGGAATGCTTTCTCAGTGCTTGAAAATATCTGTCTTTCCGTATATATTTTTTTCTCCCCTTTGGCGGTTTGACCGTTCGCTATTTAATCAGATCTTGGACTGTCTAGTAGTGTGCTACGAAAACCAGAAGAAGATTTTGGTGTGAGGGAATCTTGAGTCAGAAAAACGAAGGCATGTTTTGTATACAGTGTGGCACGCATGACAATCCATGCCGATGCAAGGTTGTGGGTCCAACGCTGGGTTTTTTGCTGCTCATAATTACGGCGATCGTATTATGGCCTGTTGGTGCGATCATCTTCATCTGCAACAAGGCCAAGGGCCGGAAGATTATGGCTAAGCCTGTGAATCACATCTATCCAGCTGTTTCCAACCGTATCCCGATCTGATCCGCTGTTTTAGAGAGCGATTCAAAAGAAATTCCATGTATTGAAATGTAGAGACGTTGTTGGTTTCTGTTTGTATGAACTTACCCATTTTTAGGGCTTTTAAAGTTTTTCTAGATATCGCTTCATTTATTGTTACTCATGTGTGTACTTTGCTTGTGCATCTTGTAATAAAGATTTCGAATAGATCTCATGATTTATGAGCTCTGAAACATTTTTGTAAAAGCCAAAAAGATCTGGTGTTCTGTGATTCACGCACAAAGCTTTTAAATTTCTGGGTAGTTAAAAAGAGAACTGATCGCTGAAAAGAGTGAATTTTGGATCGATTTTACGGGTAAAATTTTGAGTAGGGTTTGTGCTTTTGGGAGTAGGGGGGGTGTATTAAAACGGCGAATTTGTATTAAAACGGTGAATTTGTTTTCCTGTTCGTCTGGAGTGGAGGGAGTGTTTTGAAAAAGGTGAATCTGTTTTCAATGTAATTGTTCTAGCTAGATGTGAGTGTTGAAGTCAATAGAAGGCGTACAGATGGCTTATATTAAGGTACAGAGAACTTTCTATGTGAGCAACAACGCTACGGCCAAATTCTGAGAGACTATTTTATTCTATCTCTGGCCGAGCTGAGGAAAACCATCGATATGTTTTGTAATAAAGCCTGAAACTTTCGACCTTAGTCTTTCAGTCCTCACCCAAAGTTCCTGGAACCTTCTGAGTAGTGGGTTATGACAAGGAGGTGATGTCACACGCCTTGAGTAATACTTTGTTAAGTATCATGATTCAAAACACCTTTGCTCATGAAGGGGCCATTAAAGTACTCTGGTTTATTGGCTTTTCTTTCTTGACATTTAAAGCGTTTTTTCAAGAAATCTTAAGATCTGGATAGATCAGATCTAGATACCAAGTAGTACAGTCAAATGAACTAATAAAAAGTAGATCATGGTAGTAGTACCATTAAGTCGAATGAATTAATAAAAAGTAGTTCATAGTTTGAATGAATTAATAAAAGGTTAGTAAAGTTAAATATTAAGTAAGTTCATGATCTGTTAGTTATGAACTGAAAAAAAGTTAGTGAAGCTGAATGAATTAATAAAAAGTACTTAATAGTTTGAATGAATTAATAAAAGGTTAGTGAAGTTGAATATTAAGTAATTCAGGCTCTGTTAGTGATGAAATAAAAGTAAGTTAGTGAAGTTGAATAATTTAATAAAAAGTTGGTGAATTCTAATGAATAAAACGTTAAAATAGAGATCAAGTTATTTAGCTTGTTGGTGACATTTCAAAGAATGAATTTAAAATTGTGTAGGGAGAAGGTAAATTTTAGCTCTGTGCTCAGTTCTGAGCTCTTTACAAGTTATATAGGAAATTAAATTGTATGGTATGTGTTTACTCCTCAGCTCTTAATTCTTTATCACAGATTTTTCGAAGAGATAGCTTTCAGCTCTTTGCTTGTTCTTACTCTTACTACTTTGACATGAGAAAATAAAAGATAGCTTTCAGATCTTCTGCTTCTTCTTACTATTTTAACATGAGATCTCCTAATTAATTCGATCAGATTTCTACAATCCATTGAATTTAGAGCTGAATTTCTGGTTTTTGATTGTGTATGTTTTTAAGCATCAAAGTCTGCAACTTTCTTCATAAGTTTGATACTTAACATTTTTAACTGCTTAGATTTTAGACAAAGTTCCCTCCCATGAAGGGTATCAATTAAATCGATCAGATTTCCACAATCCATTGAATTTAGAGCTGAATTTCTGGTTTTTGATTGTGTGTTTTTAAGCATCACACACAATCAAAAACTAGAAATTCAGCTCTAAATGATATCTCCTGCTAGTTCTTACTACTTTAATATGAGATCTTACTACTCTGCTTGTTCTATGCGACTTTAACATGAGATCTCTTGCTTGTTCTTACTACTTCAATATGAGATCTTACTATTCTTCTTGTTCTAAGCACTTCAACATGAGATCTTACTACTTTGCTTGTTCTAACTACTTCAACATGAAATCTCCTGCATCTCTTAATATTTTCTTGACACTCCAACATTAACTATTTTCTTGACACCTCAACATAAATTTTATTTTCTAGACACTCCAAGATAAATTTTTGTAATTTTTAAAGAGGAAGCTTTCAGCTTTCTGCTCTCTGCTTTTCTTGACACTTCAACATAAATTTTTGAAATTTTAGAAGAGGAGCTTTCAGTGAGCTCTGTTCTTAACACTTAAACAAGAATTTTGCCCCCAGCTCTTAATTCTTTACTTGACACTTGAACATAAATTTCAGAATAGATAGCTCTCAGCTCTTTGTTCGCAACTCTTTACACTCTTTATAGAGATTAAATTATAGAAGATCAAATAATAAGATCTATGACATTTCAAAAGAATAAGATTGAACTTGTGCAGTGACAGAGCAAATTTTAAGGGAAGAGATTTTCTCTCACTTCTCAATTCTGTAACAGGAAAGAGAGTTCTTAACTATTGATCTACTAATGAAAGAGAGCTCTTAACTATTGATCTACTAATGAAGTTGAATGAATTTATAAGAATCTTATTGGAACGTCTCGTGCTACTTGTGGAAAGAGATTTTGAGCCCCTTAATTCTTTAAGAGGAAAGAGTGTTCTTAATTATTCATCTACTAATGAAATTGAATGCATTTATAAAAATCTTATTGAGACGTCTGGTACTGCTTCTGGATGGATTCGATTGTAAATGTTTTTGTATGGAGATGGTAGAAAGCATAGGAAGCTTGTCAGAAGTTAATTGGATCTAACATTTAAAAAGAATGTAAATTTAGAAAGCTTAGAAAGGTAAATTTAAAACTCCCATGAAGTAAGCTCTCTCAACTCTTTACTTTCTAACAGAATAGGTAACTCTCAACCTTTCAACTCCTCAATTGTAAAAAATTAATACAAAATACGATTCAAAGAATGTTGAACAGAGCAGAAAAAAACATGTACAGCTTTTAAATCCCAGTAGCCGTTTCTTTCTTCTACTAGTTAGTATTTTGTGCTCTGAATTTGTAGGTGTTGACACTCCGGGTCAAAGCAGACCAATTGCCATGGGGAATCCTTTCCCACACTTCTTAAGCTGAGAAGCAAAATCGATGAGAAAATATGAGTTGCAAGGCAAAATACCAACATAAATATTTCATTCAACAGAACACAGAAACGGAGAATCAAGAACTGTTCACTAATGAAACGCCCTATTTAACATAAATTCCCAAAAAATAAAAATGTTTACAGGGTTTTATTAACCACCAAATGTTATAGTTTACATGCGAAGATATTACTGATCTCTGAAACCCTAGCCTAGGTCGGAAAGTCCCTGAAAGTTTCATTAAGGTTGGGGAAATTCAAATGAGTGGGATGCGGATCTGCGGAAGGCAACGATTCAGGGGATGGCGAAACATTTTTCCGGGGCAGATCAGTGACGGTACTGGAAGGCGATTGGCTGCCGACGGAATCTGTAAAAAGCGGAAGCGTAGCATGTTTAGCCGCAGCCTCAGCAGCCAGCGTTCGAATCTCCTCAGGGGACAAGTGGTCGCAGGGGTAGGGCACATCCGGAGGCGAGTCAGGAAAATTGAGAAAAGCAGAAGGGCCGCGCAAGCAGAAAGAAGCGGCATCATAAGCCCTAGCAGCCTGTTCAGCAGTGGAATACGATCCCAGCCAAGCACGAGATCTGCAGTTGGGCATCCTGATCTCAGAAACCCATTTTCCCCACGATCTCTTCCTCACACCTCTGTATCTTCTGCTTCCTCCAGCCTCTTCTGTGCTTCGAGACGTCACGGGATCGACTCCACCAGGTTCTCTTCTCTCACCCATTTTAGAATAAGATTTTTTTAAGGGTTTTCTTTAAGCTTTCTTATAAGCCCACGCCATTTGAAATGCCTGTGATTTGTTTATTTATGGATTACGTGTTTTTATGGCTATCCTGTGCCGATCTGGCATTGGAAAATCAGATCTTAAGTGGAATTTTAAAAGCTTTAGGCGGTGGAATTAAAAAAATCGGGCGATGGAGGTCCTACCAGGTTTTGCGGCGGTGGGACTCCGACATTCTTAAATACCATCATTTTTGCAAGGATTGGATTGGCTTGTCACAGCATATTCCTGCAACTTGGACCGAACAATTTGAGCAACTGGACTACAGCGTACAATTTATTTAGACGTTGCAGATTTGTCATTTGCATTCATCTCCCTTTGCAGAGTCTCAGGATTCTGGACATTTAAGTACATTAAACAAACAAATTATGCGCGTGTCCAATAAACATGCAACTTGGTTTTTACCTGACGTTTGCCACATATGGGATGTATTCCTTTCCAAAGACAAACCCCCCATACACCTCACAAGTGACATAAATTGATGTATCTTGTTACATGAACCTATCATGGATGCTAGGGAGAAATGAAAAGGATGCTGCTATGCTCTAGATAGAATGCACCATCGTATTGTCTAAGCATACTTTTTTCATACTTTTTATCATTAGATGCAGTTAAGCTTCTGATAAAATGCACCTCTGTACACCAAAAATAACATGATGCATAGATATCATTCATCTTAGGCATTTCAAATGAAGGGAAAACATATGGCATGTGTTTGTCAATGGGAGCAGACCTAATTGCAGACCCATGTGTTAGAGCAGTTGTCCTGCGAATTTGACATTTTTCGCACTCTTCGTTCGTCCATTTGCTCCCTACATTTAAAGATAAACCTTGCTATTTCGTTTTAAAAATTAACTTTTTTATATTATTAAATATTATTTTAAAAGAACTTTTGAAAATATATTTGAAAGAATATTTTGTGGCCTTTTTAATTATTTTTATTTTATATCAAATATTTATTATACATTTAGTTTATATAATATTTCTTTTATAATTATATTAATATAAAATATCTTTTTTTTTTCAATTATTACCATGTTATATTATTTGAATTTGATTAAAATAAGGAGAATTTTCAAATCTAGAAATCTTCATATAGAAGTTTAAAAATGCTTTTAGCATTACTATTATTTTTCTCATTTTAAAATAACTAGCAATCGCACCTTAGTGTGCAATGGGAACGTCGTAGAGTTATGGAAAGGTCATTTAAGTATTTGTCCCTTTGTTTGTCATTTCTTCTCATCCTCTCTAGATCTCGTTATCTTTGTATCAATATATCTCACCATCTATATATCTTTATAACTCTTCCTCTCTATCTCTCCCTCTCTATGTCTCCCTTGTATCTCCCTAAATCTCTTTCTATCTTTACCTCTTGATCTATCTCTAACTTTCTATCTGTTTTCCCACATCCTCCCACTTTATATTCATCTATAGCTCTATCCAACCATCTCTCTCCATCACCCCCTTCCTATACCTTTTTAATTTTTACATCTCTATATTTTTTCTCCCATCTCACCCTATATATGTATCTCTATCTCTCGCTCTATCTAACCATCTCTCTCCATCACCCCCTTCCTATACCTTTTTAATTTTTACATCTCTATATTTCTTCTCCCATCTCACCCTATATATGTATCTCTATCTCTCCCTCTATATGTATCTCTATATGTATCTTCCATCTCCACTCTCCCCTACTCCCTCTCTCCTCTCCATGTCCCTCTTCCTCTCAATCTCCATCTCCACACCTCTCTCTATATCCTTACATTATATCTTGCACCCCTCCCTCTTTCTATCCCTATCTCTCCCTCCTCACACACACATCTCACCTCTTCCCCTCACACACACACGCACCCCTCCCTCTTTCTATCCCTATCTCTCCCTCCTCACACACACACACACACATCAATTGATTGTATATCTTGCATTATCCACACACACACACACACACACACACACATCAATTGCTTGTATATCTTGCATTATCCATCCATGGACATCAACTATTGATTGAATCCAATGGATGACAAATTTGGTTTCTAGATTCGTGCTCCTATAGTAATGGATCGTTCACCGTGGGGGATTTGGCGAGGGAGATGATGACATTCAGGAGAGTCAAGGAGGGGGATGTAGCGCTAGGGTGTGGTCATGACAATGTGGGCCTTTTCATTGTTGCAACTGGGCTTCTTGGTCTAGGTCGTGGGGGGTTGATCTCTTTTCCTTCTCGGGCTGCCTCTCACTTTGCTAACAAATTCTCATACTGTTTAGTGGACAGGGACAATACATAAAGCATCAGTTTTCTCATGTTCGACCTCTCTGCGCTACCTAGATCGACATTTTATACGCCGCTTTTGAGCAATCCCAAGTTGAACACCTTCTATTACGTGCAATTGAGCGGTATAAGTGTTGGGGGACGACGCCTGAGTTCGATTCTGGCATCTATGTTTCGACCTGTTGGAAGTGGAAATTGAGGGGTGATTATCGATTTGGGGATTTATGTTACGCAGTTGGTTCAGTCATTGGAACAACTTTAAACAATAAATGTAAATTTATGGTTGTCCTCTTGGGTCTATAAGAAAAAATACTATTAATTTACAGCAGCAAAAGCGGACCAGAGTCATTTACGCCGTTAGATGGGATGGATGATTTCAGTGCTTCTTTTCCCCTCACAGGCATGCAACTTTTAAATCCACATCAATGCTCTCTATGCTTATCTGATGGGCCTCTGGCTATAAATTCCTACCTCCCTTGTTTTGAGAAGCAAAGATTGAAATTAAGTTATGTTCCTTCTATGTTAAATACTTTGAGTGGAGTTAAGTTTAGAGCACATTTTCCATATACATCGAATCTGGTAAGAAAAAAGTTGAACTTGAACCTGGTGAAAGACTTCAGTTGGATCCATGAGTGGGCAATGGATCGCTTAGTGGACTGACTTTGGGAAGAGGCGGACTGGTCGCCGAACTCCTCTGTTACATCTTCTCCACTTTGAGCATCCTGCTCTGGATGTGTTTCTGTGCCCGCCTGGGAGAAGACGTCAATACAAGGGTGGACAAAGTAATGAGGAAATTTTATTCATAGTGGAGCCCCTAATCCAATACTTTCTTCCCCTTCTCACGACATTGTTCTGCAACCGGTGAAAGCGTATAAAGGAGCTCCAGTGCACCCAGATGGACAACATTCTCTCTCATAAACTAGCGCCGAGCTCTTTAAAGTCGGTGGATCGAGACTCAAGGGGCATGATGGTGCTCACATGTATATTGATTTTCCCATCCGAGTAAGAAATTTGTGGTGGAGTACAAGACTTTGCAGACTGTTTGTAGAGGAGTCACTGCCGACGATTGCCATCAAACTCATCACTTTCCTCTAAATTTTTAAGTCATCTGATTGTGACAGCAGTGCCTTGCACAAGTGGACGGATTTGATGTTTTTAATGGTCGTCCAATGCTACCATACATTTTCGACCATAGATTTCAAACTTCAACTCTTCCCTCTCAAATAGGAAAACGCCGAAGGCTTCAAGAGTGCTGCTGGGTTTTCTCTGTTTCACACCTGCTATGATTCATATAGCTCTATTTTAAGAAAGTCTATAGATGATTAGAAGAAAGTCTATTTTAAATTCTTATATCTAGATCTGATTGAGCATTACCAGCTCAAAATGTAGTCTTGTTTTTATTCCTATAAACTCCTAACCATAATAATATCTCTTTTTTTAAAAGAAAACCATTATTGTGACTCAACTAGTCTTGTGATATACTATGCCCCGCTGTATATCCATATTCAGGATGTTCCTAATCTTGCAATTCATCTATTTCTACTTGATCCTACTCGATCTCTTTCTATTTCTATGCATGACCAAGCTCATTAAATGCATCATTTTTCCCTGAAAAAAAAGGAATTTAAATTTCCAACATTACCTATCCCGCTTAGGCTTCTGTAGCGGGTTGGTCGTGCTTCTTAGCAGCGACCTTCTTGTGATCAAGAATATACTCCATGATAGCCACAACTTCCATTTGTCCAGGGTGGTACTTAAGCCTGTGGGTCAACGGATCTGTAAACTCATTATGCTATGTTATGTTTCATCAATAATCTGCTCATTCTGGTGTATTCATCATACAAAGAAGGGCAGACTTTGTACGACACTCAAGGAATCTATCACACCGCCTCGTTGATAAACAATGATAAGATAAACTCGTATTTAATTCTGACAGCCCAGTCAAATCGTTTACGTCTACCACAAGGTGTCCCCCAATGTCACCGCGTTGGCATCAAAATGTAAAAGCAAATTTATCAATTCTCAAGGACTTTGAACAATTCCTAGAATCAAACGAACACTTTATTTATTTTGTGCATTGATATTCCTTACAATTTGATTATTTTAATAGTACCTACTCTTCTAGAGTGTATTATTACATGCTATTTTTTATAAAAAATTTATGAAATATTTCGACCATTTAAATTAACTTAGAAATACAAAATTACGGCTAAAGCCAATTTTTTTTTTTTGATAAAATGAAGATTTTCTAAAAAGTTAGTGTGTTTTTTAATTATAATGTTATATTTTTTTTTTTCAAAAAATATATTATAAAATATTTAATTTTTAAAAATTATTAAGAATTATCATGATTAATAAGCACAAATGTAAAATTATTTGTAAAGTTAATAATAAGATTAGGAAATAAGAATATTAAGAAAATGTTATGAATGTAGAAATATATGATTGTAATGTTTTTATAACATAAATTTTATTTGTAATTCTAATTTTATTTTATTTTTAAATTTGATTTGATTTGAGTTTTTGTTATTTTATTTTATAAATATTAGAAATCAAATTACCAAAGGAAAATTTGGTGGAGGATCAATTTATTGAAAATTGTTCCTTTCTAAATATCACTCTTAATATCCTTTGTATTTATGTGACACAATTTGGGGATTATTTTCTAAGCATGAGTAGAATGGATGATGTCTAAAGAAAGTGAGATATAAGAGGGTGTGGAATGGTAGTAGAGGAGAGAAGCACACAATAAATGTAGATTGTCACAATTTAATAACATCACAAGTCACACACAAAATACACATACACAAAATAATTATTTCACTAGTTTCAACCTAAACACATACCTTACCTAAACCTTCTTCAACTCTCTTGCGCTTAAATATTTTCTACTAATTTGTATGGTAAATTGTAGATACAATTTCCTATTGTATCAAAATTATCTAGGAATATATAGTTGCATTGTGCATAAATTTCTACCAGAGCAGCTGCAACTACCTCTATGAAAACTCCTCTATGCTTATGCTTGATGAATGTCTATACCCTATTCCAAAGCCACCATTTGGCACATGCTAGGAGGATGGTGGCAAAGGTTGTAGTGTCTAGCTTCACACCAGCTGATTGCATTTGGTTGCAAGTTTCTAAAGCCTTTGCAGAAAATGATCAGGGTGTTCCATGGGAACACATTTCTTTGAGGCATTTTGTCAAACATCTCATGTGCCTTGTCTATGCTCCCAAATTTTGCACGTTCTGCGATCATCGTATTATGTCAAACAGTTCACGTGCCATGTTTATGCTTACATTTTTTTCGCATGCACATCTGTAGGGAAGTTGGATCTACAACATCTCACAAATTTCCTCTATTGATTACCATGTGATGGATGTTCATACCATGTTCTAAAGCTCCCATTTTGGCACAAGCTAGGAGGATGCTGCGCAGTCTAACCTTACACCTACGCATTTGGTTGAATGTTTCTTAATTCTTTTCAGTAAATGCATTTTGTGCATATCCTGCAATCATAGGTCTATGCATATCTTGCAATCACAGCATTCCAGGAGACCACATTTTTTTGAGCCATCCCGTCAAATAGTTCACTTACCTTGCTTGTGCTTCCAATTTCCGCATACAAGTTTGTAATATCTGAGTATGAAACATGATTTTTCCGCCAATGTTATATAGCTTCTCTACCGAACTGTTTTCTACTTCATCACAATTTGTTTGCATGGAAAATATATGCACAATACACCATCTTTAATAATTTGAGGACTTTGGAAATGGCTATTAATGAATTGTAGCTATGCATCATGTATGGATGGGTGGTTGATTGCGGCGTGACTGAAACTCATTGATCGTACAATTTGCCTGCCTTACTGTCGGTTCAGATCAACGATTATGTATTCCATGATTGAACCAATCGAACCTTCTGCAACTTGGGCTCCTTGATGCTACGCGAAAACATAGTACCCTACTCGGTCATTAGTATTTGGGTAGCGTCATTTTGAGAGAGAACCTGATACCTTTTTCTTTACTGTTTGTCATTCATTGAATCATCCATAAAATGCCCTTTGTTACTAATTGCCCCTTTACAATGAAAAATGGTAGCAATCTTCGTGCTCAAGCCGCAAAACACTATTACATTGGGCGATGGACCATGAGTGTGCAGAGTGGTTGATATCCCCTTGAGGTACTTCTTACAAGATGATGAAGGAATTGCATGATGACGACATCTGCATTGACATGGTTCTTCCTTCGCATCTCCAAATGGAGAAACACATTTTTAAGGAAGTCATGGATAATATGGTGGTGATGTCCTATGAGGAGATAAAAGGAATGGACTATCTTCATGCGGCAATATGTGAGTCGATCAGATCATATCCTCTTGTTCTCTACGACTCAAACAAGCGTTGCATGATGACTATCGACCCCACGATTAAAACAATGGTCATCCTTCCCTTGTCGTGTGCTGGACGTCAGAGAAAATATAGCTAAACCAAAACATTGAACGACCACGATCTTTTCAATGGTAGTCATTCACTCTGCAGGATTTTCGACCATTAAATTGAAAAATCTAGCTTGGCCTCTTTCATATGGAAACGCCTACGACGTAATTAGCTTAATTTTTTTTATAATTAAATATTATTTTATACAATATAAATTTATTTTAAAATAATATTATATTTATATTTATTACTTATTCTATATTGTATTTTATACTAGAACTTATTATGTATAAATATAATATTTATTATTATATCTCTATTTCTCTCTTCCTTTTCCTCTCTCCGTCCATAATTCTTTCTTAATATAATTCTCTCTCACCTCAAGCTATCTTTCCTAGGTTATGTCTATCCCTATGTTTCCCATTAGTACCCCTATATTATTCTATATTATACCTCTTTACTTTCGCACTCACTATCTCTCTTTATAAACCACTTTGTCTATTGCTTGTCATTTTGGCCTTCTTTCTCTATCACTCTTGCTAAGCTCATATCTCTATCTCCCTCTATCTCACTCCCTCTCTTGTATGAGTGGAAGGTTATTCTTATTATTATTGTTAAAAATTATTGTTGTTAGGGAACAACAATTGGTCCATGCTCAAGGCCATGTCATTAGTAGGATTAGGGTTTAATGTTTATCTTAGGGTTAGGGTTAGACTAAGGATTGTGAATAGGGTTTAGGGTTACAATTTTGGTTAGGGTAAGAGGATACATCATGGTTACTATTATGGGTAGGGTTAGGATTGAAATTATGGTTAGGGTTAAGGTTAGGATTGAGGTTAGATGTAGGAATATGGTTAGTTTTATGGTTAAAGTTAGGGTTTTTATTAGGCTTGAGTTAGGATAATGGTTTAGGTTTATGTCATTATTAGGGTTATGGTTGTGTTTATAGTTTGGGTTATGATCTTTTTTAGGATTAGGATTATGGTTAAGATTATACTTTAATGTTTGTGCTAATGTTTATGGTAATACAATAGGATTTTCTTCCTAATTGAGAGCTTTTATAAATTTATTTATGTTTGGACCGATGTAATTGGATGCATAGTTATTTCATTTCCATCACTACTTATCTTGCACAAACATCATTGACTAAATAGTTTTCCAACTGACCTTATTAGTTGCATAAATATATATAAAAAAGACCATTTTATGGTTAGGGTTATGGTTTTGATTAGGGTTACTATTTAGGGTTGGGGTTAGGATAAGAGTTTAAGTTTACGCGATGGTTAGGGTTAATATTGGATTTAAAGTTTGGGTTAGGTCTTGTTTAGGATTTGGGTTTAATGTTTGGATTTGTATTAGGGTTAAGGTTAGAGTTAGGGTTGGGATTAAGGTTTTGAATAGGGCTTAGGGTTACAATTATGGTTAGGGTAAGGGGTTACATCATGGTTAGTATTATGGTTAGGATTAGAATTTTAATTAGGGTGAGGTTTAAAGTTAGGATCGAGGTTAGATTTAGTTTTATGGTTAAAGTGAGGGTTATAATTAGGGTTAGGGTAAGGATAGTGGCTTTAAGGTCATGATTAGGGTTAGGGTTGTGTTTACAGTTTGGATGAAAATCTTGTTTATGATTAGGATTGTGGTTGGGATTTCAGTTTAATATTTGTGATAAGATTTAAGGTTAATATTTATGGTAATGCAACATGATTATCTTCCTAATTGAGAGGTTTTTAAAATTTATTTGTGTTTGGACCGATGTAAGTGGATGTGTAGTTATTTTGCAGCTATCACTTCTCTATTCAAACATATCTTTTGCAAACATCATTGACTATATAGTCTGGCAACTGACCTTATTAGTTGAATAATTATATGCAAAAAAATTGACCAAATTTCCTCCCTAATAGACCTTCAACATCTCTTCGACGTACCTATTGCATCCTAAGGTGTGATTGTCCATTTATTTTATTTTTAATCTTTAAGCATTCATATTTATATTATACTTTTAAAGATATTAACTTTTAAACTTACATTTATTTTATTTTATTTTTTAAATCTGTGATATTTATTTATTTGTTTTTACTTTTTTTTTTTTCTATTAAATATATATGAGTATTGATTCATAAAAATGGATACAATCAGGTGTCCAACTTTACCTAGTTACCAAAATTAGCACCAAACATATATGGACGGTAATAACCTATATACATGTTTAGCAACACCTGACTGACATAATGAGAGTAATTGAGATACTGCCTAAGTTACAGATTACATATAATGTTTAATCAAAAAACAAAACTGCATATTTAACTAGTATCATATGAAATCATCCTCCCTATGGAGTACCCATGCAACCCAGCCTTGATTGCCTTCCATCCATTTGAGCACCTCATCTTTCCTGATGTGCTGTTCATATGGGTGAGCCACAAGAGTGGCTACTGGGACTTCTGGGCCTGGGATGGCATTGAGTGGGACAACATTGATAACTGGTCTCTCTTTACTTTTATGAATCTCGACCTCTGCCATGAAATTGTGAAGAGCATCTTTGAACGGGGCCATCTTGATGCAGTGCAAGGCAGGAGAATCCCCGATGGAGATGTCCTAGCCCCCAGCAAATACCCACACAATGGAATATAAACAACACAGAGATTTATATCCACACAATGCAAATACTCATAATAGAATCATCATATTTTCATCCAACATGCCCGGCTGTAAGGCCTTCCGAGTTACGGCCAAATACAATGCAATTACAATAGAAACTCTGTAAGATTTCGCAAGATCCAAACTAAACTCTAGCTAGCCCAGATCCACACACTGGTAGGAAACCCCCAAGGAATATCTAAACTTGTGCTCACAAGCCCACCAAGCAATCCCCTTGTTTCCGAAGCCGCAGCCACTAGCTCTTCTCAAAACTCGCTTCTCTTCCTCTTCCTCTTCTCCCAGATGGATGAATGAATGACTAAAGACTTCCCCCACAACCCCTACTTATACCAATCTAAGCCACAGATCGGCCCTGAACATAAATTAAATACAAATACCGAAATTAAATGCCACAAGTCGGCCAACAACAACAATTAAATGCCCAAAATAGTTGTCTTAGTAAAATCGTGATATCTCCTAGCTCCGGATGAATT
>MU226820.1:396320-439183 GCA_018584345.1 Thuja plicata
TAATACAACCAAGGGAAAATAAAAGATACATAAAATGAATTATCCTCACAAGAGGACAAAATAGGTGTAGGGATTCCATAGGAATCTCCTACTTACATAATGCAAGTAAAGATTAATTTCTAACAATATCTAATAAATGAACTGTTTGAGTAGACCTACTGTCTTGATCAGTTCCAATGTATTGTATGCTTTCATTTCTTCTTCACATATATCTCTTCTTGATGAAATGTCTTTACTGTCCAAAAACAACACACATCCTGTTATGTACTTTTTCTATCTCTTTTATTACCTTTTCATCTCAGCGTTCATCAAATGAACTAATATAAGTATCTTCCCAAGGATAAGGTCACGACGGCTGTAGGAAACACTTCAACAAATTCCTTGTTAGCTTAACTAAGCATGCAATCAAATTTAAGACTACACAACTCAAACTGAATAGATGTGTCGCTTCACATAGTTGGCTCTACCAAAATAACTCAAACATCATGCTTCTATTAGAAGACATCTGGCACCTTTGGATAATTATCATTAAATCATAATTAAACATGAATAAAAACACACATATCCCAAAGATAGGCGCAACTCAAGAAACAATGTAAATAAGTTGACTCTTTAACAGATAATCTCCAAAAAATTTAGCTGTCAAAACAGATTAACATAATTCCACTGAAACTGCATATCTGAATCTGCGTGAATGCACATAGCAACATAACATATTGAGACCATGGAAATAAACATGCAAGGCTCTAAATCATATGTACTGATAATTGCATATAGGACACCGCTATATATCATATGTTGTCATTAATGATAAACATACCATCAACAATTTGCACATAAGCAAATCTCCAACAAAAAGTTGCAGTAATGACATAGGGTCCCAGCCAGTTTGGTTCAAACTTTCCTTTCTATTCTCTATTAGGCTGGTTCTTAGGATTCTCTTTTAGAATGAGACCCCCCACTTGAAAGTGTTGTAGTTTGACCTTTTTATTGTACCATTTTGACATGCGTGTTTGGTACACTTTTAGATGATCGAACATTTGTTTCCTGTGCTCATTGAGGAAGTCTAAAGAATTTACCCTATCAATGCAGTATTTTTCATCAATAACAAGACCTTGGAGAGATACCCGCAAAGATGAGATTTCAACCTTAATAGGTAATACTGCCTAAGTGCCATAAACTAGGGAAAATGGTGTGGCTCCAGTTGGCATTCTGATGCTTCTTCTGTAGGTCCAAAGTGCAGGATTTAATTGTAAATGCAAGTCTCTGCCAGACTTACTCACAGTTTTGTGTAGGATCTTGAGAATATTCTTGTTAGATGCCTCAGCCTGTCCATTACCTTGAGGATAATAGATTGAGGAACAATGTTGAGTAATGTGAAACTATGTGCAAAGGTCTTCTATTTCTTAGCTTTTAAATTAGCCTCCATTGTCTATTACAATTGAAGAGGGTATCCCATATCTACAAATAATGTAGTTCAAGATGAACATAGCCACCTGTTTGCCAGTGGCTTTGATCAGCGACATGACTTTGACCCACTTCATGAAATACTCAGTGGTCATAATGATGTATTTATGTCCACTTGAAGAATTAGGATATATTTGTCCAACCAAATCAAAGGCCCATTGATGAAATGGCCAATGCATTATGAAGGGTATGAGTTCTCTGGCAGGAGCATGGATAAGATTTCTATGTGTTTTGAATTTATGACATGTCTTTGAAAATTGAATAGCATCGTTTTCCATCGTGGGCCAATAATAGCCTACTCTGAGTAGTTTCTTAGCTAGTGAAAAGTCATTTGAGTGTGATCCACATACACCTTCGTGGACTTCTTTTAATGCGTGACCCGACTCTTTGTGTTATAAAAATCTAGGAAGTGTACCGTCAAGACCTCGTCTATATAAGTTATTAGTAATGAGGACATAACGTGATGCTATCCTAATCAAGGCTCTTTTTTCATTTCTGGATAGATCATTGGGAATAGTTTGGTTAGTTAGATAAGAAATGATCTTAGCATATTGAGATTGGTCTTGGGTGTTCAAAGCACAAATTACTTGGTATTCAGGTATATCAAAGGCTGGGTAGGATAATTCTTCCACCAATAATTCATCACGGAATTGATGTTTCTCCAATTGTAACATGGATGCCAGTGTAGCCATAGCATCTGCAACTTTATTCTCTGTTCTAGGTACTTGTTGGAATGTGACAAAGATGAAGTACTTCTTTAAGTCATCAACCAGTTGCTTGTAGGGCATCAACTTCTCATCTTTGGTCTAATAATCTCCATTTAATTGATTGATAGTGAGCTAGGAGTCACCATACACATATAACTCTACAATCTACCATTCCATAGAAAGTTTAAGACCATTTACCAATGCTTCATATTTAGAAATGTTATTTGTGCATGAAAACATCAATTTGTAGGACTTGGGTATTTTGTAGCCTTGAGGAGTTATGAATAGAACCCTTTCTCCAGAGCCTTGTTGCGTGAAAGAACCATCAAAGTACATCTTCCACGGATACCCAATTAGATGCATAATTTTCTCATTAGGGAACTCAATTTTTAAAGGTTCATCATTGTGGAGTGGTGAATCAACTAATTGATCAATGAGGACTTGTCCTTTAATAGCCCTTCTATCCATGTACTCAATGTCAAATTTTCTCAGAATCAGGACCCACTTTTCTAGTCATCCTGTTAATGTTGTCTTTCTTAGGAGGTACTTCAAAGGATCTATCTTTGCAATGAGCCTTACTGTATGTGATAGTAGATAATGTCTCAATTTATATGATGCGAAGACAACTGCTAAGCAAGTTTTTTCAATTATGTTGTAATTGAGCTCATAAGATACTAGTGTTCTACTGATGTAATAGATTTCTCTTTCCTTTTTAGTTTCATCCTCTTGTGCCAACAATACCCCTAGTGATGTAGTTATGGCTGAAATATATAGGAGTAATGTCTTTCCATGAATGGGTTCCATAAGAATAGGAGGATTAGCCAGGTACTCTTTTAATTCTTTGAAGTTATTTTCACAATGTTCATCCCATTTGAAGGTGACACCTTTATGTAACAATTTGGTAAAGGGTTGTGCTCTATCCGCAAGTTGTGACATAAACCTCCTGATTGACTGAAGTCTCCCTTGTAATGTCCTCATTTGACTAATATTGCGTAGAGGAGTCATTTCTAGTATAGCTTTAAATTTTTCAGGGTCTACCTCTTCCTTTTGCTGAAATAATAAACCCTAAGAGCTTTCCTGATTAGATTCCAAAGGCACATTTCTTTGGATTGATCCTGAGTTGAAATTGCTCTATACGATCCAATATCTTCCTCAAGTCATTAAATGAGTAGTCCTTTATTTTGATTTAGCTAAGGTATCATCCACATAATCCTCCATGTTTTTATGCATCATATCATGGAATATAGTAGTCACAGCTCTTTGGTATGTAGCACCTGCATTCTTTAACCCAAACGACATAATGTTCTAGCAAAAGGTTCCCTATGCGCACGTGAATGTGGTTTTCTCTTTATCTTTAGGAGAAATTTTAATCTAGTTATAACCTGAGAAACCATCCATTAATGAGTACATTTGATATCCTGTTGTTAGATCTATGATCATATCAATGTTTGGTAGTGGAAAATCATCTTTAGGACATGCTTTGTTTAAGTCTCTAAAGTATGTATAGATCTTGATAGATTTATCTGATTTAGATACTAGGACCACATTAGAAATCCATCCTGTGTAAGTGACGACTCTTATGAATCCAAATTTCAATAAATTTTCTAGCTCTACTTTTACTAGTATTGCAACATGAGGATGCATCTTTCTTAGTTTCTATTTCACAGGTTTGATCCAAGGAGCTATAGATAAATGGTGCATTATTAATTCAAGATCTAGTCCAGGCATATCTGTGTAAGACCATGCAAAGTTGATCTTTTTCTCTTTCAGGAACTTAGTGAATTGTATCTTCTCCTCATCTGAAAAAGATTGTACAAGGTGAACAATTTGAGGAACTTCAACTATGCCCAAGTTAACTGGTTGTGTTGGTTCTATCAAAACTGAAGATCTTTCTTGAAAGTGCTTAGGGAGGATATCAAGAATCTCATCTTTTGGTGCCTCTAGGAGGTTTTCACCATCAGATACATCTTTTGTTTTTACTATTTTAGAATCTGACACTGCCACAACGTGGTTTTCATCGTCAGTTCTTTTCTTCATTTTATTTTTCAATTTGTGACTAAGAAACTTGATATCCTCCTGTGACATGTTCATGCTCCTTACATTGGTGGAAGAAGGGTGAGGTTCAAAAGCATTTAGGTAGAAAGCCAAAGTGTAGTCATTAGAGAAGTCTAGGATAGGAGTAGGGTCCGTTAGTCCAATCAATTAGGTCCAGGTTTATCAAAGACAAGGAGTCAAATTTTGGGAAGGACAACATCACGTGAGCATCAAGACTATTAAGTGACATGACATGTCCTGTTAAATATATTTCTTACGATATTTAGATCAATAAGAGTCAGATCGTTATTATAAAAGTCATTGTTAGTTATATGTGGACTGAACTCTAGTGACTTGTCAGTGGAACTTTCATCTTCATCTCTTCGTAGAAGGAGGCTCCTAGCTTGTAGCCTCTGAATTTCTTTGAGGCCTAGGAAAATACTAGTTTCTTCATCAATGATTCGAGGAAGGGATAACTCCTCTGCTTTGGGAACATCAAAAATGTTAGGGGTAGTTTTAGAATGCTCTCTATGTTTTGATGGAGCTGCAAACATGTGAATCACATCTATTTCAATGTCCTCTGTAGCAACAAATAGATCATCCCACTCATAATCACGGGAGTGTGTTATTTCATCATCAAACCTATTTAAGAATTCAACAATAGTTACCTGATGTACTCTATTAGCCCATTGTAGATCAAAGTGTGGTAAATCTAGGACATGTGTGATTGTTACCAGCTGCCCCCAATTAGGATGTGAATTATGTGGTTGGGGTGTGTCTTCAGTAGTTGTTTCTATCAATAGCACCTCTGGAGTGTCTTTTGTTGTTTCCTCTACCTCTTGAATAGTAGCTTGTATTAGCAAAGGGATATGAGTATCTTGTGGTGTCTCAAATCTTGGTACATATATTTCTCCTTGATATTCGGGATACTCTATACCAATATATAATAATCTCTCATAGGTCCATTGTTCTAGTTCTATTTCTTCTTCTTCATCACTGCCTTCATGAAAGATCAGACTATCTCTTGAAGTAGGGTCTTCAGATTTATTATTGAAACCTAGTCCTGTTTTATCTTTGGTATCCTTGAATTCCATGTGTATAGGTTCAATAAGTCCTTTTCCTTTGTCGCCTAAAGGTCCTTTTCCTTTATATCCCATTTGTTTGAGAAGATCATATCCTTTACCATACTTCTCTGGGGATATTTCCACATGTTTTACATCATTTTCCTTTGGTTCACCTTGGTAAAGCCAAGCCAAGACTACTTTTTCTTCGTTGTCATCCCCTTGAGAGGTAGATGCTTTAACCATACCAGTTGCTTTGTGATTTTTTGGCTTTTTATATGTAGTGGGTGTGAAAGATGGGGAAGGTTTCCCATAGGATCTTGGTGACACTAGAAGTTCTGTCAATGATGGGGTCATGTCTAGCTTATGTTCTCCCATACTAGTTTCTTCAAGTTTTAAGGTCTTTCCAAATATTTTCATAACCTTGTCTTTGGTAGTCTCAGGTACAATTTCTTTTGGAGCTTCCTTTTTATGACGGACCATACTATCTGCTTTAACATTGTTGTAAGTATAACTAGCATCTGCAGGAATTGCCACTTCCACCCCATTATGTGGGAATTTGATCCACTAGTGGTAAGTAGATGGTACTGCTTGCATTTCATGGATCCAAGGTCTCCCTAATAGTATGTTGTAAGCCAAGGGTAGATCTAGAACTTGACATATCACATTTCTTTCAATTGTTCCTATTCTGATTGGTAGAACAATGAGACCTTTAGAGTATCTTTCTACTTCATCATAAAATTTGATAGTGATTTTTCTTCTTGAATCAATGGTTTGTTCTGAGAGACCCAGCTTCCTGATTATATTAAGAGTACAAATGTTCAACCATGTGCCTCCATCTATCAATACATGTCTAACACAAGATTTGTGAATTGGGACTTCAATATGAAGGGGTTGATTATGCGGATGTGTCAATGATTTATCATCTTCTTCTGAAAAAGAGAGGTAATGTGGCACTGAGATATGATTAACCATTGCTTGAAATTTTTCTACTTCAATGTCCTTTGGCACATTTGCTGCATGCAGGGCTTGTTCAAGAATTTCCCTATGCACTGAGGAGATTTTAAGTAACTCAAGGATGGAAATTTGAGCAGAGGCTCGTTGCAATTGATCCACCAAGTTATAGTTCGCTGCGGGAATAGTAATTGTTTGTCTTGTTGCCCCTGGTTTGGGAATAGTGACAATGGGTACCTTGGAAATTGTTGCTAGTTTTGATGAGGAATTAGGTCCTTTGATTGTGACTTGTGCTTGAATCCGAGTCACTGCATTTGTTTGGGAAGATGTGTCTTGAACACGTTTGATATTGACCACATTAATTGATTCAGTTTTAATTTCTAGCATGTTGATCACATTATCATTATTGGAGTAGGTGTAATTTACTTCATTTCCTTTTCCTTTAGATGCATCCCCTTTCTCATAATTAGGGAATGGCTTGTTAAATGCAGTATGGTCTTCATTAGTGGTGTGCTCTTCCACTTTGATCTTGCCTCCTTCAATAAGGTCTTGTATAACATGTTTGAGTTTAAGACAATTATTAGTCTTGTGTCCCTTAGTTTTGTGAAAGATACAATAAGAATTGTCATCCCACCATCTTGGTTTGACTTCTGGTTCCCATGGTTTTGAATCCGGGATCGTGAGAACTTTGTTGTCCAAGAGTGTCGTTAAAACAATCTCAAGAGGTTCTCCCAAAGGAGTGAATGTTCTTTCAGGTTTGGAAGTCCATGGTCGACCCTTGTTGTTCTCATTGTTTGCTTTAGGTATGGAGGTTGTTACCTTGGCATCTTTACTTGCTTGCATGCTATTCGTTAGTTTGAACACTAATGGTTTAGGATTAGCATTAGACACATCTACTACTCCATCGTTAACAACATTATTGTTTTGTTTCCATCATTTAGGCTTGTTTTTGGAGTTGGTAGATTTGTTATCACTTTGGATAGTGATTTCTCGATTTTTAACCATGACTTCTTTAATACAGATGGCATTCTTGATCATCCTGTCAAAGATAGGAGAATCTTGCATTTGCCATGCATAGTTCAATTCAGGTATCAATTTATTAACAAATATTTCCATCTTTTCTGAATTGGGAACAACTCTTGAATATCTTACAAATATTTTCCTCCACCTTTGTAGAAAGTGTGTAAAGGATTCGCCGGTTCTTTGCTTTGTGTTACACAGATCCATCATGGTTACATTGTGTTGTATATTATAGGAGTAATGTTGGATAAACAGTTGAATTAAGTCCTCAAAAGATTTTACCTTAGGTGTGAGTTTTGAGAACCACTCCATAGCATTTCCACCTAGGCTTCTCAGAAATATTCTCATTAGGTATGTAGGTTCATGCATGTACTCTATGCTTAGAGCACAAAACTCTCTCACATGGTCATGTGGGTAAGTCTCTCCCGTATACTTGTCATATTTTGGAATTTCCATGTTGGGAGGAAATGGAACCATGTTAATATTCTTGTCAAAAGGAAATGGACAAATGGAGTCCAAAGAGTATTTTGTCTTGGGTTTAGCCTTCTCTTGTTTGAGATTTGCAAGTTCAGTTTGCATCAAGGTTAGTTTTTTGGAAAGAATAGAGATAGGAGTTGATACCTCCTTTTCCTTTAGTTGTTAAACATCATAATATTTAGGTAATTTTACTCCAGTGGATGCTAGATGGAGAAAGTATTTCTCTTTGTCTTCACCAATTATCTTTTCCAATGTTCTTTGGAATTTCCTACTTTGTTTGAGTCTATTGTACCCTTCTTCGGGAATGTCTCCATCACTTTTTGAATCAAACAAAGGGTTTTCAATGTGTGGTTCTTCTTCTCCACCACTAGCATTGTCTTGATCTCATTGGTATTTCTCATGGTTGTATGCTTCGAAGGCATTAGACCATTCATTCCTAGTAGCATCCATTTCTGGTGTGGGTGAGTCTGTGTCAAATAGAGGATTGCGAGATGTCTCTCTTTTTTGAAAATTTAGAAATTTAGGAAGTACTTTTGATTCGTCAGCAAAATAATTTTTGCGTCTTGTGTTAACCATGAAGTTTTATCACAACTATGTTCAAAGTTTTCCAAATAGTGTCAAGTGAGGTCTCAAATCGTTCAAGTAAGTATGTCTAAATTGTAGGGATTGTTTGTATTTGGTGGAAGTAAATGAATCCAGCATCAAAGGGTTAGAATGCCTTGATAGTGAGCTGGGAATCAAGTTGTTTGTGAGAATGAATAGACCACACATTTTGAGACAGATTGTAAGAGTTCAAAATGGCATGCAAGGTAAAATTGAAAAAAAAAAAGAGTTTTTGAAAAAACAATAGTGAGACCAGAAAAAGAAACAGGGTCAGACTAAAGAGCCAAAAGGGTATCCAAATAAACTAATTTTTATTGAGAGGCAACTATGCAAGTGCCCACTATCCCAGATGCGACATTCTGTATGTGAGCTTTTGCAAAACTAGAAGTGATCCTAAGTATACTGGATGCGATCTTTCTCCCTAAAAGTGATGCAGGATTGACAAAATGCGAGTTTGTACACTGCATGCAAGCTTGCACAACTAGATGTGAGCCAGGATTGACCAAAAATGACTATTTGTTGTCCTGTCAATTTGGTGTCTGATTTGTCTTGAAGTTCATGCAAATTTGTCTGATAATAGGTTGTTTTTGCATCTTTCTAGTGAGTGAAAAATATGGTGTGTAGCCAAAGGATTGAATCTTGTTGCTTGTTTGAATGATTTATCTTGTTAATGAACTTTCAAACACATCAAGCATTCTTGCATTGTTAGGGGTGAACAGACACATCCTTATGCCCTATTTTCTAAGTAGAAGATGAAAATCATTGCTCGTAGACTTAGGTACACAATAAAATCCTAATCATAATATGGCCATCACCAAACACGCAATGGCTCTAGTCATGATGCCATATTAGCCGACTCCAAATGCAAGTGAGGGCAAGATATGACGAGTATCTTGGGGCAATTACTTTTTGCCTTGCACAAGGATTATCACCCTTTCGGGGATAAATCAGGTAGTTCTACTACAAAGTTTGTTGTTTATGATGGGGCAATCCGTTTGAAACCATCTCCCATAGAATTTTACAAGGAAAAATTGAGGTGTATATCCATATGAGTACTCAAATATGTGTAGTCTCGCAAGCAAGATTCAAGCGGCTCCGCTCTACACATAACCAAGCATGTTCAAGGAATGATGTCAAAATTCTAAGAACAAAATCGATTCCATCTTCCGAGGCTTTGGCCTACAAGGAAGCAATTATTTATAGTGAGTTGGAAGGGTTGGCGTAAAACCTGTCCTCACTTGGGTCGTCTCGAGAGATTTGTTTCTCAACCGGCAGGCCCTCTACTATTTAATAAGCTTATAAAGGATTGGCGAGCTTAGGATTTCGAGATTTATGATTCTTTGAAAGAAGAAGAGCATACTCTCCTAGTCCATGCCATTTTCTCCTAAAAATACTCCAATCAATTTGTTTATCCCCTCAAGGAAGTTGAGCTTGATTTAAATATTCCTAAATTATGAAAATATAGTACTTGAAAGCAAAGTTTGTTTTGTTCAATTTCCCAAAAATTAGGTGATTTGCTTGTTCAATTACTATCTCCAAAATTCAGACAATGGATGTTCAATTATCCCACAAATTTTAATGACTTGTGTTGTTCAATTACTTTCCAAAGATGAATTAAACGATGTAATGTTTTCTTGTTCTTTTAATCCAAATCCCTCTCAAGTCCTAAATCAACTTTTGAGTTTATGATTTTCCTTGAAGGTAAAGAGCATAATCCCCTGGTTGATTTATTAATTAATTGAAAAATATCTTTAGTTGGAAAGCATAAAAAAATAGAAGTCAAGATGGGGGATTTGCCACCTTCAAACCACAAATTAATGACTCTCTTCCAACTTTTTTGTTTAGCAAAAGAGTCCCTGATAATGATCTGCAAACACGAGTTATGTTGTTTAAAGGACAAAGACAGAAAATATCAAAGATTAGTTGTTAGACTTCTCAAACTACAAGTTCAAAAACCAGATGCAATCCTAGATTTCCTGAATACGACCTTGTTTCCTAGATGTGATAAAATACCCCAAAAATGATGAAATACATACTAGATGCAAGTTTTCACCAAAAATGATGCAGAATTTTTGGGATGCGATCCTAGATTCTGCGATACGACCGCGTATCTTGGATGCGAGCCTTTACGACCAAAAACAACCCTGTTCTGAAAACCTGAGAGGACAAATTAGTAGAAAATGAGTGGAAAATGAGGTAAAATATGAGATTTTTCCCCACGGTGGGTGCCAGAAATGTGTGTGTGATTTTATGCACCTGTTGAGAATGACACAACACTTCAATAAGTCATTATATTAGTGAAAAGGCATAAAAAGAAAGGGTTTGATATTAATCACTAAAACTAACCTATTGCTTCCTATCTAAGAAGAGTTTGAAGAATGCAATAATATGCCCTCAGATTATACATAAATCAGTGACAAAAACAACCTAGAATGGAAGATTCAAATGAAATTATTCTAACATGCTCACGAAAAGTCCATTTTTAACTCCAAGATGAAATATTATAACAATACAACTATTAGAGCTAAAAAGTAATATAAGTCCCTATAAATATGAGCAGCATAAGTTTGCTCTTTCAACTCTCCAAATATGGGCAACATAATGATGCTTTCAAATATTAAAATTCAAGGTCATTTGAGTTCAAAACCCATCCAATTTATATAAGAAATGGAGGAAGGGGAGAAGAATCTAGAAGGGAATCCATTAATGAGGGTGTAAGAATCACTAATGAGGAGTGTGGAAGAGAATGTGTAAGAGGCATTAATGCTTCATTTATGAAAGCATTTATGAGGCATGGGTGAGGGTTTAAGAAGCATGGGTGATGGTTTAAGGTCAAGCTTGAGAATGTTGACTTTTGGGGGGAGGGTTGAATTCCTAATCACAAAATTAGGAATGTGACAAGCTTAGGGGTAGCTTAGGATTAAGATTAAGGCTTAATATAGGTGATTAATGAGATAGAGATGGGAGGAGAGAGAATGAGTGGAGGGGGGATTATCTAATTAGGGTTAATTAGCTAATTAAGAATAATTAGCATGTGAGAAGGGGTTGGGATGAGTTTGAACTCATGGTTGGGTAGTTGAGATTGGTTAGGTTAGAGAGAATATTAATGAAATGAAATATGTAAACAATATATTCACTCAATAATAGGGATTTTAATTAATTATTTAAGCTATTGATTGCTTGTAATAATTAATTAGGACTATAGCCAAATTGAATTAATTAGGCTAGGGGATATATTTTGCAAGTGATGAGGTATAATTAGGATTTTATTTAATTCCTTTTAAATTAATTATCTTAGCCATGTATTTGATTGTTTTTGAATTGGCTAAAAATGATTAATTTAGATTAGTGATTAGATCACTTAGGTGATTAATTTTGATCTCAAAAGAATTATGCCAACTGATTGAAGAGTTATCTTGACATAATTAGGGTTTTAATCACACTTAGGGAAAATAGGGTCCATGGCTAGAGAAGACTGAATTAGGGTGGTTACAAGAGTAACCTTGTTAAAGGACTTTAAACACTTGACAAAGTGTCACATTGTTAGATAATTTATAACAAAGATATGTTAGGATCTACCATGTTAAGGGATTTAACCTGTTGCAACTGTTAGGGAACAATAAAAAGAATGATATGTAGAAAAATACTACCTCTGCTTGATCAGATCCACTGAAGCACACAATCTCTTCTCAACACACTTGAGTCTTCCCTAGCTTGATCATAACTTGCAATTTTCACCGCACTAGTCCACAACACGAGCAACACTCATAACTTTCAAATTTATCCATTATATACTAAAATTTTAAGTCTATCTCCTTAATCAAGCCCTAACTTTCAAATTCATCCATTATATACTGAAATTTTAAGTCCACCGCCTTAATCAAACATGCCAACAATCTCCCCCTTTGGAATTGATGTAAACAATCACTTTTGATTGATGGTAACATTCTCTCCAACATGATACATTAGGCATACAAATGTTTTCACTTTTGTTTTTCACCTATGCTGCACTATTTTTCCCTTTTTCCTACACACATTCTCCCCTTTACATCTCCCTTGTACATTTTACCCCTTTGACAACAATGCCAAAGGCATCAAACACACCTTATATCTTCTCTACTCAACCTAACTAACCAAAACAAATGACTACATAGACTGCTCCCCCTAAGGAGTAGCCCCACAACATCAATCCACACAAAAGATATTCAATGAATACACTTGGATTGATGCAACTACATATTCTTTTAATTCAACTAAGATAGGGGAATGACCCCCAACCTACCTCTTAGATACTCAAAATATTCTTGGGCAATGGTTTAGTGAAAATATCAACAACCTGCTCCTTAGTTGGCACATACTCCAACCTCACTTCATTTTTCCTGTACCTGTTCTTTAAGAAAATGATATTTGATAGCTTTATGCTTAGTCTTAGAGTGCATCATTTTGTTCTTTGAGATGTTAATAGCACTTGTATTGTCACAATAGATAACCACCGGTTGAGTTACCTTCTCCTGAATTCCTTCTAGATTCTTCTTGATCCATACTTCTTGTGTACAATTATTTGCAACAACAACATACTCAACTTCAATTGTTGATTGAGATATACAGTTCTGATTCTTTCTTGTCCAGGATACAAGCCTTTCACCAAGAAAGAATGCACCTCCACTTGTGCTCTTTCGATAATCAACATTACCTTCCCAATCAACATCAATAAACACATTAAAAGAGAAACCACCTTTATGTCCATACCAGAGGCCATAATCTTCAGTCCCCTTCAGATATTTGAAGATTCTCTTTATTACAACCAAATGAGATTCCTTACAATTAGAAGAAAATCTGGCCACTAATCCAACTTATTGTGCTATGTCTGGTCTGATGTGCACTACATATTGTAGCTTACCGATCATGGACCTATAAAGTGTCTTATCCACCTCTTTAAAGTCATCTTTCTTTCATAGTTTGTAACCCATTACCATAGGGGTACCAACCAGTTTTGAGTCCTCTAACCCAAAAGTCTTCAGGATTTCCCTTACATATTTAGATTGGCTTATGTAGATACCATCGGTTCTATTGTAGTGTCTTGATCCACCGATTGTACATATAAAAACCAATGATAGTCTTCGGGTTCCTTCTTGTTGGATTCATCATTTTTCTTTGAAATTCATCTATTCTTACACTGGTACTTTCCACTATCTTATTTTTTCTCTTGTTCAAGAACTTGTAGGCTTTTATCTTTGAGAAGTATCCTAAGCATATCCCCTCATCACTTATTGGGTCAAACTTCCCTGTATTTTCATCTCTTTTTGTATAGCATCTACCCCCAATTTTTTTGAAATAACTTACACATGGTGATCAACCATACCACAACTCATAGGGATTTTTGTTTGTACCTTTATTTAACTGAACTCTGTTCAATGTGTAAACAATAGTTCTCAATACTTCTCTCCAAAATGTCTTTGCAACACCCTTCTGAATCATTAGTGTCCTAGCACAATCATACCATTTTGTTGAGGTATTCTAGGAGCTGACATCTATCTTTGAATTTCATGTTCTTCACAATATGTAGTAAAGTCATGTGAAGTAAACTCACCTCCTTTGTTAGATCTAAGTCATTTTAGGGTCTTATTGGTCTCCTCCACTCTAGATTTGTAGATCTTAAACATGTGAAAAGCTTCATGTTTGTCTCTTAAAAATATAACCCACATCATTCTAGAATAATCATCAACAAGAAACATGAAATATCTATCACCATAGTAACTTTGATTTCTCATAGGACCACACAAATTGGTATGAGCCAGATCTAAAATGCTTTCAGAAGAATAATGTTTACTAATGAAACTAGAACTAGTTAACTTCCCAAGATGACATTCTTTACACATTACATTGCCTGGTTTCATTAGGTTAGGCATGATAACATTAATTTTCCATTAGTATGCAAACAAGACTTTGGGTAAGCATACACCGAAAGATAGGACAAAGAGAAAACCAAAAATGAAGATACTAGAGATCACCGAAAATGGCTAAGTACAAAGAAAACCAATGACACAATTTTGTGTGTACACCCAAAATGCAAAGTCTGAAGGATAAAGAGGAACTTGAAAGAGGAACCTGACATTTAGGATATAGTGCAACCTGAGAGATAGTTAAAGAGAAAATTGAGAGAACAGTTCAAGCAAGGAACCCAAAAGATAGTCAACTGACTTCAGAGCATAACTGACCATAAAAAATTGAAAGTTAATTGCAGCCCACAAAATGTGGATCTAACCTCCACGTCAGATAAAACAGTCTTATTCTATTTATAGAATCTTGATTTGTTTCTAAAACCATTTCTTTAGGGACAAGGAACATGAATGTAAGTTCTTTAATCAGTCTAATTGATTTAAAACACATAGACTAGGAGATCAAGGTAAAGTTGTAAACCTAATCTTAGAGTTAACATTATTTTTTGTGAAACTTGATGAAGTCAATCCATCTTATAAATAGATGATTAAATCATTCATTATACATGGTTGAATATAGAAGAGAGGATGAATTAAGCCCATGGTCACATCTATGGATCAGATTGAAAGTTTCAAGAACTAGAACAACAAAAGGTGAATTTGGTTAGCAAGAACCAAGAACAGAGGCTACCAAGAATCATAGGTATTATTCAATCACATTAGGTGATAATCTTATTCATGTAATCTTAAATGGATCTGTATCAGTAATAGGAGATTGAATATACCAGGTCAAATTGTAATTTGCTATCATTCTAACAAGTGAAGCAAAGTGTAAAAATCCTTTCAAGGACGGTGGATTTAATAGTCCAACTATAAATATCTTAACTGAGTGCACACTCAACAATGTTGCTAAAGATCTTAACCGAGTAGACTTTAACAGGTCTCCACAGATACTCTTAACCAGGTAGATCATAATAAGTGATCAAATTGTAAGCCTTAACCAACCCCTTCTAATCTGTAGATAGTGAAGATTTTTTGGGTGCCATCCCCATCGCAGTTTTTACTTCCTAACAAGAGTTTTCTGTGATATCATATCTTGTGTTATGTGCCAATTACTTTCATGAATGTTTCTATGAATGTTCACATGTATGTTAAGTTTATGAATTGATATATCTTACATCAAGATAGTATAGATCAGATGGTTGGATAGACAATTGATTACACAAAGGTTAATTGATTAAAGGATACAAATGTTTTAGAGGTATTGATTCATCCCTCCCCTCTCAGTACACACTTCCCATTAATTCCAACAATTGGTATCAGAGCTTTGTCTCTTCTTTTGAAAATATTAAAGGCTTAAGAGAAAAAATCATACAATGGAGAAGTACACACTTGAAAAAAATATTGAAAATAAGAAGCTAGAAATTTAGATGTTCTATGAGTAGTATAAAGAAGCTAGAATCAATATGGGACAACTGTTAGATGAAAGAAAGATTATGTCATCTCGCTGTAATGAAATAGATTATCATGAGGAAGTGATACCATATTTCTTTGAGTCTTCAGGATCAACTACAAGAAAAGCATCAGACACATCAGAAGAAAGCATTGCAAGCCTGACTGAAATCAATCAACATCTGGCTGGACAAGTGAAATAGCTGCAAATCGGTCAAGAGACATAGATGGTAAGAATGATTGATGTCATGAACAGTGCTAGACAAGCTAAGCAAGAAAGAACACTAGCTATTGATGATAGAAGGAAGATTAGAGAAATGCTACAAGAGAAAGAGTCTAAAATACAAAGACTTACAGAGCATCAACATGAGATCACAAATCAGATTATTCTTTTGAGTCAAGAGGCAAATAGAATAAATGTTGAACTCATTGAAAGAATACAAGCTATCGGTGAGCTAAGGGATGAAAATGAAAAGTTGAAACATGAAATAATAATTCAGTAGCAACATAATGAAATTATCAAGAAAGTTGAAGAAAGAAATAAAAGAATGGATGATTTTCTTGAAGGACAACGAAGAGTTAGCAACAACACCAGTCTAGGCTTTACCGAGAATGGAGAATCACCCAATCAAACTGATCCAAAGAATATCTATGAAAATCCAAGACCAAGAAAGATGACATGAAATCACTATGTAAAGCAAGGCCACATATCAAATGTATGCAGAGGAAAAATGAAAGGTATTCCTAAATCTACATCTTCACTCATAGGATTTTGTTATAAATATAACAAAAAGGGACATAAAGCTTAAGAATGTAAGTCTGAGATGAAACAACAAAAGAAGGAAACCTACATGGACAAATACTGTCCTACTTGCAAAATGGATGGGCACACAACTCTTTAATGCTAGAAAAATAAAAGGCAAGCATGGAAGCCTAAAGGTCAAGAAACTCCCTATCAACCGAAAAGAGTCGGTAACCAATATGTATGGGATTTCAACACTTGGAAAAATTGTACAACATGTGGAAGATTTGGTCACATTGCTACAAGCTGTATGAGACAATGGACTAGAAATTCTAGAGGCTGGACTAACCCTAGAATGGCATGCTTACACTGTCATAAATTTGGTCATCTCAAGAAAGATTGCAGAGACCAGCACATATCCCAATGGAAATACCATTGAAGACATCCAGAGTGCAAGACAAGAAATGTGGAGAAAAGATTCAAACAATGATAAAGCTGGACCAAGCAATGCAAATGGTGACACCCCATCCAATGGATCCAGTGACATCACCACCCCACCTAAGTAGAATAAGTAAGTATGGAACTGCATTACCCCAAGTTATCATTTCACATCAGTTCCATAATATGTTGATAAAATGTCAAATTAGCATGATTAAAGATGTATCATGACATTACTTATTAAAATCTATGATAAATATGCTATCGTGTAATACATACCAAAATTCATTGGTATACACTTAAAGCTGAAACTTCCTACACTTACCGAGAAGTGTCAGTTAACATGGGAAAGCAAAGTTACTAGTGTAAACCGAGCCTTGTCGGTAATCAAGCAAAGTGAACAAGTTGTTTGCAACACCGAAACCTATCGGTAAAATCAAAGAGTTGAACAACTGCCCCAAAATGTCACATTGTCACTGAAGGGAAGTTAATGTCTTAACCGACGAACTCTGTCTTCGCACACTGAGGAGTAGGTAAGCATTAATGACTCACTTTTTAGGGCAAACAACTATAAAAAGGTGACCAAAGGGTCTCATTGTTCACCATAACCAGAGAAGAGCGATGAGAGTGAATTTTGTGCAAACAATGATAGGATCACAGAGCAACTGCAACTTGACATAGTGGACTCCAAGCAAATCATAAATCACTACTGGTGTAAATAGTAAGCTCTACGACAATCGACAACTCTATTTTACACATTTCTTAGAAAGACCTAAATCCAAAAAAAAAATGGCCACGACTTGAAAGACCACCAAATTGAAGAACACCAAGAAGGATGAGGTTAAGCTCATCAAGAATTCTGCATGTGAGGAACCACACTACAAGATTTACCCTGAGGTTTCCTCACAACCTGACAATGCTGGAGCATTCTTGTGAATACCAACTAGGGTTTTTCTCATCGAAGACATGCAAGCATACATCCACTGCAAGATTATAGAAATCGATGACTCAGAGGTAGAACAAGCTTACAAGAAGCTATGCAATGAAGATGGAACCATAAAAGATGAACATAAAAACATAGAGATAAAAGGGCTCACTAATTCCCTACTATTCCCAAAGTTATTCAAAACCAAAAGGATTCGGTTAGTACTGAACCGAATGCACAATCACAAACTATGGCTGGATGAACCGAAGATGATGACCTGAGATGTTATGCATGCAGTCACCGGTTACCTTCTAACCAAGAAGGTAAAAGCACTAAAGCACCCATCCAAGGCTTAGATTGAAAAGAATATAGGAGCCAAATGGGATGGTAGAGGATTGAAGGTATCCATAATTACCAATGATGAGATGAAATTTGGAACATGTGTCCTAGGCTACAAATTCTTTCAAGCCAGCAGGATGAACATCATAGCATCTAGTGCAGTAGACACATCATACAATATTGTGAAGAAGGGAACTCAATTGGATTTATCTGAGCTTCTACTAAACTAGTTAGAAGATAATTTCAAGACTATAAGGAATGCAAAGACAAATACATGTAAGTTTGTCTCACTTATCATGTGCATTTTCTTCTACTTTCAAGAAATATTTCCATCAGTAAGAGATGTCAAATGGGATACCACAAAATCGGTCACCATGAAAATTAGTGAATACATAACCTCAATGGGAGACAATTTTGAAACAGTCATGGATGAATACTTTATTGTATTCAAAGACCAAATGCAAAAGAGGGTAAGGATCTCTGAGCAACAAATTGAGAAGTTTAAAGATGAAATATGTTTCATGGTTGATACAGACCACACTTATATCAAGCCTGTTGTACCAAGGAAAACATGGCTACAACCATTAGAATATGTGATAAATATTGATCAAGCATCTAAAGCAATCAATGCACTGATAAATGAACAATTAGATAAGAAACAACCTAAGTTTGGAACTTATGAGGAGGCCAAATAAAGAATCAAATCTTGCTTGGTTGTAAAGTAAATTGTCAGGAAAAAGGAAAAAATGCACAAGAACCTCAAGAAAATATTGTCGGCAACAGAGGAAGAAACCAAACAGGAAGAAGAAGCTAAAAAGGAGGAAGAGACTGAAGGATAGCTACCTATCAGTGAAGCTGAAGAAAAGAATGACTCCAAGGCCACAGAGTTAGATTCACCACCTCCTCCACTAACCAAGAAGCCAAGAACCACAACTGCTTCAATAAAAAGAAGCCAAAAAGCTAATGATTCAAGTCCTTCACCTTTGAAGAAAGGAAAAGTTAGAACATACAAGAATAAATCGGCCACACCAAAAGGAGGGCCAAACAAAAGAATAAGGAAGCTCATAAGAACCAGAGAAGACATTGAGGACACCAAGCAAGATGAAGGTGTAGAAGAAAAAAAGATCAAAGTCCCTGAAAGCATTAATGAGGTATGTAAATCTATTGCAAGTTCAGGATCTATCACAGATTCTAAGATTAGAAGATGGTTGAAACTGGATCCAGAAGATAAGAACAAAGTTGAAGATGCCATCATTGCAAAGATGTACAAATTCAAGTATATACTGATTCAGTTTGAAGGTAATAATGTACCAAGGTAACTCTTGGACATACTATATGCTAGATGGACATTTTCCTTAAAGAATGAGAAGGAGATAAGAGAAAGAGTACTTGTTACTCTCATGCCTTCAGAATATAAGAAGGAATAAATTGATGGAGAACCATAAAAAGGAGTTCTCACCCGAGTTGAGAGCGTAAACATTTCTTGAAGGGAGGCTTATAGAGCTTGAACAAGAAAGTCACAAGAAATAGAGTAAAATACTCAATAGACCTATTGAGGAAGCTAGCCCCGAGAAAGATCTACAACAGAAAGATGTTAATAAGGAAACTCAAAAATAGATATTGATCAAAGATGCATAAAATGACACATCAGTTGAGTTAGACAAGGAAGAACAAGACACAATTGACAACAAAAATATGAATGTTGCAGATGAAACATGGCCTGACACAACCAAGGAAAACATTGTGGATAACACAATCATTGACATAACCAATGATCCAACAGAAGAAGTAAAGAAAGATGAAGATTTCAATGTTACCAAAGAGACAACCGAAGAGTGGGACACAACATTTGATAATGTACAGGTGAACATACTAGGAAACATGCCAATATTGATACAAGCCATCAATATTATGCAAAGAACAGACAAGTCACCTGAAAAATATTCAACCATTCCCAAGGATGCAGGGGAAGAAGGAAAGAAAGACAACACCGATGATCAGAAGGACATCAAAGACACTCACACTGTAACCAAGACTGACAAGGTTACAGGAGGAGATTCAAAACAAACAGATGGAGACACAAATGAGAAGGATGCACAAACAAAGATAGATGAAGTCCATAAGGACACCGATGAAGGAGATAAACCCAAAGATGACACTCCTAAGGAAACCAAAAAAGTTGCTACCAACAATGTAAAGGTTAATGTGGAGACATCTACAGAAAACTGACAAGCTGACACCAAAACAAAGCAGCAAAAAGAAGCACCACAAGTAACTTCATCAAGCACAATGGACAAAGTCGAGAAACTAGCAATGGTACTGCATTCATGTGCAACTTAGAAGAAGAATAAATCCAAGAAGAATAAGTTGGAAGTCAGTTTAGATGAAATAATTGAGATACCCAAATGTGACCCAACTACACTTGATTATGAAGCATTAAAAGAATACGGTGAAATATGCCAAAGGAAGGCATTATAGGAGAAGCTTAGGAAACAACACTGAGACTCCATGGTATTAGAAACAACTAGGGACATCTTACACCAGATTGTACCTGATGTTGATGCTTATCAGAATAAACTAATACTTGATCAACTAGCCACTCTCACCGAAGCTATTACAACACAAAACATTGATGCAAAGAAGGCAATAGAAGAGAGAGAAGAGCAGAAGTACAAGCAGAAACTTGTTGAGAACATCAGCCAAGCAGTGGTAGTTAACAAGTTAAAGCTTTTAGAATTCATAAGTGAATTAGATCCTATTATCACTGAAGCTATTTCCTTGATTCAACAACTAAGAACACTGAAAAATTTCACTAAAGAGCATAGTGAAAACATAGCAAAGTTAGATTCCGATCTAGCTAATAGTGCTAAAAGCTTAACCACCGATGACAATGCACTAAAGCTGCATTATGAGAAAATTATTGAAATAAAAAGGTTAAGGTAGGAATTGTGGGAAGCAGAGACACAATTTACGGAAGAAGTCACCAAGCTCCAAGCTCAACTTCTACCAAATCTGACACTGCTTCAACAACATATCAGTTCAGCATGGAAACTGATAGCGATCCCCGAGATGTCTATAGCAGACAACATCTACGATATGCATTCCAAAATCACACTTGAGAACATGGCTCTAGAGAACTTGAAGGAACAATGGGAGAAAATGATGGAAGACATGAAGTCTTCACACTCTCACATTTTTGGTAAACTATAAGATATACACCTTTGCCCTTAATACCAAAAAGGGGGAAAATGAAATGTATATGTATTGTACAGAGGGAAATATATAATAAGTACAGATAGGTAGGAAACTATATAGTACTACTGAAAAAAGGAAAAATAATGATATACCAACATATACATAGGGGGAGTCATGAAATGACTAAGGATTATATATGTTGTACATACTTAACATTTTGTTAGTATTTTTCACATAGCAGTTTTTGATACTAATGTCAAAGGGGGAGATTGCTAACATTAATTTTCCATTAGTATGCAAACAACACTTTTGGTAAGCATACACCAAAAGAAAAGACAAAGAGAAAACCAAAAATGAAGATACTAGAGATCATTGAAAATGGCTAAGTACAAAGATAACCGATGACACAATTTTGTGTGTACACCGAAACTGCAAAGTCAGAAGGATAAAGAGGAACTCGATGTGTAGGATATAGTGCAACCTGAGAGATAGTTAAAGAGAAAAATAAGAGAACAGTTCAAGCAAGGAACCTGAGAGATAGTCAAATGGCTTTAGAGCATAACCGACTGTCAGAAATTGAAAGTCAGTTGTAGCTCGCAAAAAGTGGATCTAACCTCCACGTCAGATAAAACAGTCTTATTCTATTTTTAGAATATTGATTTATTTTTAAAACCATTTCTTTAGGGATAAAGAACATGAATGTAAGTGCTTTAATCAGTCTAACTAATTTAAAACACATAGACTAGGAGATCAAGGTAAAGTTGTAAACCTGATCTTAGAGTTAACATTGTTTTTCGTGAAACTTGATGAAGTCAATCCATCTTATAAATAGATGATGAAATCATTCATTATAAATGGGTGAATATAGAAGAGAGGATGAATGAATCCTGTGAGCACATATATGGATCAGATTGAAAGTTTCACGAACCAGAACAACAAAAGGTGAATTTGGTTAGCAAGAACCAAGAACAGAGGCTACCTAGACAGAGGTATTATTCAATCACATTAGGTGATAATCTTATTCATGTAATATTAAATGAATCTGTATCAGCAATAGGAGATTGCATATACTAGGTCAAATTGTAATTTTCTATCATTCTAACAAGTGAAGCAAAGTGTAAAAATCCTTTCAAGGAAGGTGGATTTAACAGTCCAACTATAAATATCTTAACAAAGTGCACACTCAACAGTGTTGCTAAAGCTCTTAACCGAATAGACTTTAACAGGTCTCCATAGATACTCTTAACTGGGTAGATCATCAAAAGTGATCAAATTGTAAGCCTTAACCAACCCCTTCCAATCTGCAGATAGTGAAGATTTTGTGGGTGCCCTCCCCACCACAGTTTTTACTTCCTAACAAGAGTTTTCTGCGATATCATATCTTGTATTATGTGTCAATTACTTTCATGAATGTTCACATGTATGTTAAGTTTATGAATTGATATATCTTACATCAAGATAGTATAGATCATATGGTTGGATAGACAATTGATTACACAAAGGTTAATTGATTAAGGATACAAAAGTTTTAGAGGTACTGATTCACCCCTTCCCTCTCAGTACACACTTCCCACTAATTCCAACAAGGAAAACCTCTAAAAAATCTTCGTCTTACTATTTTTTATCAAGTTACCAAAATTTACATGACAAAACCTCTTATGCCATAACCAACAATATTCTACCTTAGCAATCAGAAAAGTATTAGTAATAAAATTCAGATGAAATAAGTTACCTTTATTAGGTTCACTGGTAGTAATCAATTCTTATGACTTCCCAATACTCCTGCATATACCTCCATTGAACTGGAATTTATATCCTTTATTATTGAAATGAGCAACACTTAACAAGTTGTATTTCAAACCAACAACCCAGTAAACATCATCACTTTATCATTCAAAGCAATAGATCCTTTACCTTTTACCAAATAAAGAGCATCATTCCCAAACCTTACTGAGCCTCCATCACATTCTTCCATCTTGATGAATTTTCTTCTGTCACCGGTCATATGGTGAGTGCACTCACTATCAATAATCCAGTCACCATTGTGATTCATTCTAGAAACCAAATATTTCTCACCTTCTTCTGAGGGTTCTTCCTTTACTGCAATAAACATTATTTCTTCTTCATCTCTTCCATCATATTCCTCATCGGTAACACCTTCCTCAACTAGGTAGCATACTTTCTTATTTTTATCCTTGAATCTTCTTGGCTTCTCCTTCTTGTCATTGTCGGGGCATCTAGAAGCAATATGTCCAAATTTTTTTACATGCAAAGCACTTCAAAGGTAACTTACCCTTATATTTACCTTTTCCTCTAGGTAGCCTTCTAGAAAATAAAGCTTCCAATTCCTCATGTTCTCTTTCTTCAGACAAGATAGATTCATAATCATTAAAGTAACATGCCGAAGAACTGTTAGATATCTCCTCTCCTTTCCTAGATGGTGCAAGAGTCAATGATGAATTGAAAGAAGCTTCAAATTTTTGTATACTATTATCATAATTTCTCAACTCAAATGCAATTAATTTCCCTATTAATGCATCAAGAGTAACAGTAAAAGTTCCTAGAGATCCGAGCTTTTGTATAGCTAAAACCCTAATAGCATACTGAGGAAATATAGTTCTCAACATTTTTCTTACTATGTGGTAAAATGTGTGATTAGAATCTGCAACCAAACACTTCAATAAATCATTACATCAAAGGGATCGGTATCAAAACGAAGATCAGACATAGCATAAAAACCCTTGAAGTTGGCTTATTGCTTCCTAGTTGAAGCGAGTGTGACTCTCATGAGTTTCCCATTAGATTGGACATAGAGAATCAGTGACTTGACTACTCCAAGATGGAAGATTAAATGTAAGATGGAGCAAGATACATAAACTTGCATACTTTTCTCTTGAAAACTTTAAATAGGAATGTATAAACTATCAAAATAAATGCATCACAACCATGAGAAATGAAACTAAGATGCATGATTAAGCTATCAATGAGAAGAAGAATGCATCTACATTAAGCTATCAAAGGAAACTAGAGTACCATTTAACTAAGAAATGAAGCTAACAATGTAAGAATGCAAGTAAACTACTATGCAAGTAAGAATTATGAGTGCACAAATAAGCTCTAGAATGAAAATAGCATTATAACTTTACTCCAAATCTTCTTGTTATGAATGAGCAAGAGAACCATCCATTTTATAAGAGATTCCAAGAAATGAGTGGTTGAGATTAAGAGGCAAAAGGGAATGATCAATGTTGGAGATGCAACTTCCCTCAATCCATGTGAGCTAAGTGTAATACATTTGATTGGTCAACCATTGTGGAGAATAAGAAAAAATTGGTATTTTCCCTTTTTATTTGTTTTATTTTGATTTTTGAGTTCACACCCATGTGTGAATGGGTTCAATTTTTGATTTAAAGGACTTAGGAATTCTTGATTTATCCCAATGTTTTATGCATTTTATAGATTTAGGCTTGGATGATTGATTATTTGATTCAACAAGTTAGGATTGGAATTATGTAAGAAAATTTGATTAAGTGCTCTAATAATCAGAGTGTAGTGACAATGTCTTAGGATTTAGAATTTATTAAGACCAAATAATCAGAAATAGGGGCTATAGGTTTGCTAGACCAATCTTAGGTGATTACATTTTCCCCTCTTTGACTACTGTGTGATCGATCTGGGAACACATTGAGTCAAAGAACATGTGAAGCTTGATTGGATCATAAAATAGCTTGATGTGAAGTGATGAAACTATCTCACAGATCAAAACTGATTCCAAACTCGATCGAACGAAGATTGATTGAAGATTTGAATATATCAACTTTAGACTTGATTGAGCGAAGACTGATAGTACCCACTCTGAGCTTGATTGAACAAAGATCTATAGAGATTTGCAGGTATCAGTAACAGACTTGATTGAGCAAAAACTAACAAAGAGATCTGAGGACATCAACTCTGGGCTTGATTGAGAAAAGACTGATAGAAGGGTCCAAGCATTCAGCTTGATGTGAAGGGATGCAACTGAATGTCCATCCTCCAAGTAGATTTCCTGATTTTGGATTAGGTTTGAATGATGAATCAACTTGATGTGGTGCGATGAGACTGATTGTCATTCAATTAATTGCTTAGGATAATTGACTTGATATGGGTCTTGATGAAGCCAATTACTTGATTGGGAGAGGTATTACCAAATTGATGTGATGCGATGAACCTGATATGCCCCTAGAGGTTTAGATTTTGATGTGTAGTGATAAGAATCACTTGATTGATTTTATTTAAGTCAGGGCTTGATGCCCCTAGAGATTGAACTTTTTGATGTGAATCAAATTTTTGATATAATGGCATTTCCCCTCGAGAAATAAATTGAAATGAGGGGAGGCACAAGCCTGATAGATCAAAAAATGTTGAGAAAAGTAGGTACGAGCCTATTTTGAGGTTTGGTTGACCAAGTTTGACTAGAATTGACTTAAGTTGACTTTTTTGGATTGGAGATGGAAATATGTGAGGAAATTGATCAAGGGGAATCTAAAATTAGAATCCTATGAGAGAGCATTAGTGATCAACTGCATTTACAAAAAATAGGTTAAAATGCATTTTTGAGTATCAAAATGTCTTTGGATTTTGATTTGGGTCCCAAAAATTGATTAAAAGCGGTCTAATTAGCCAAGGGTACAATTTTCACATCCATTAGGGCACTTTTAAAATTAGGTCATAATCTCTATATAAGGTCTGGAGGGTTCATTTTCAAATCATTTTCACCATCCACATTTGAGTTTTGAGAAGCTTCTCTGAGCGAAAATGGTGGTCCCAGTAGCAAATCATCATTTCGAGTGCATGCGATGTTACAGACGGCCGCAAGACTACCCACCTCTCGTAAGTAATTGATAAACTTCACCTTCACATTCAATTTTGCAAGTTTTTCATAAAATTTTGCATGTTTTTATGTGTTTTAGGTCGTAGGTCCTAGTTCGTTGTATGAGCCGGTGAGAGGGCTCCTATGAAAAACTAGAAAATTGTCTTTTGTCATCTGAGGCCATTAGTTTTGTCACATAGGGATCACCCATCTGTCGCATGAAAATATTCATAGAAGCCCACTTTGTCATTTGGCTTTATTAGATTTATCATTTCATCTTGATTTGTCATTTCATAGGCAATCCTGACTCGTACGAATCTTGATATCAGTGACCCTTATCTGTACTTTGTCTTTTGGGAAACAATGACACTTTTTGTATTTTCTTCTGATCGATTGCGTGTTTTCTTGCTTTCATAGATTTCTTGATAGCTTGTTTGATCATTTCTTGCCGAGTGTAGCTGATTTTAATGTCGTTATTGATGCTTTTTCACTATTTGTTTATCTTGTAGGCAAATTTACCCAACATTCAGTTTCTTTCCACCTATCCTCCTACCATGTGCCTGGTGAGGAACCTATCAGATGATCAGAAGGGTCACCTGAGAGAGTGTGGTTTTGGATGGTTATTCTAGATGCCTGACATTCGGGTTAACCATGGACTTTTGACAGCTTTGGTAGAGAGATTCCACAGTGAGGATAATAATTTCCATTTACCAACTAGGGAGATGAATATCACTCGTGAGGATATATACAAAATTCTTTGGATTATGTTTGCTGGAGAGTAGATAAAGTATGATGCAGCCTCATAGTTAGGTACACATGCATTTATCCAAGTGTTCCATGATGAAATGATCTTAGAAAATATCATATCTTGGGATGAATTGATGAGCCAGTATGGGACCAAATACCTACTAGATTGCATTATTGTAGGGTACATAGGCTGCTTCCAAATGGCGAACAGGGACCAACAGGGATTCCATTGTGGATGTGGAAGGGTACTAGAGAGATTGTGTACCTGTCCAGAGTGATTGGGTTGGGGTCAGTTCCTTCTTATGCACATGTACCATGAGATGCATGAGATCACTTACATGGGAGTATGAGGGATGGCCGTAGGAATGCTAGTGCTACAGATATGGGCTTGGGAGCACCTTCCCATTAGCAGGCTAGTGACACATGATCCATGACAGAGTGGACAACCCTATGTATACAAGTATGCAGGTTTCCTTACACAACCTTACCTGGGGAAGAATGAATATTGGAGGTGTCAGTTAGATGGTCTTAGTTTGGTGGTTTGGAGACCACATGTACGCATAGAGGCCTGGACCAACTAGAGAGACCATCGGTGAGATTTCTTTATTTCACGTCCCTTACTTGGGAGGACCTCCAGTGTCATTGAGGGATTCATAGTAGGTAGAGTACTATGACGTTATGGTTTTCCTTAGAGTATTCCACAAGTGTCTATAACATATTCTCATTTTGTTGATGAGGAGCGTCGAGGATGGTCTACGAGATTATCTCCAAGTCTCTGCACATAGGAGCTGATAGGTTTACATAGGCTTGTTTGGGATTATCTGGAAGACATCATAGATGCGGGGGTCACACCCTAGTACATGTATTACTTCACTCGCCACCCCTTTCCTAGATTCATAGATCCGATGGAGAGAGCACCGCAGATTGAGGAGAGAGATGTACCTCAGAGGGTTGCAGGTGGACAGTGGGGACCAGACAGAGTACTGAAAGGGGAGGGGTGAATCTATATCCTTAAAATTTTTTAACAATTAACCTAAATGATCCTTTAGTATTCAATTCCTTGCATTACCGACTATAGATGCTATTCTTATCTTTACGCCTGTAATATCAAATCATAAACTTAATTTGCATCTAAACATTCATAGAAACATTCATGAAATGTAATGACACATGATGCAATAATTGGTAACACAAAAAACCCCTGTTAGAAGGTAAAAATTGCGGTGGGGATGAAACCCACAAAGCTTCACTATCTGTAGAATGGAAGGTTCCAATTAAGGCTACAAATTTGATTACTGATGATGATCTTACCCTGTTAGGAGTGGCATTTTAGACTGGTTAGGTCTACTCTGTTAAGATATTTAGCAACACTGTTTAGTGTGCACTCAGTTAAGAGATTTGCATAAGGATTGTTAAATCCACCTTCTTGAAGGATTTCTTCTATTTGCTACACTTGTTAGAATGCAGTAAAAAATACTTATTGACCTGATTATATGCAATCTTGAACTGCTAAGTACAAATAATTTAAGTTCACAATATGATGTATCACCTATAGTGATTGATTAATACCTATGTTCTTCTTGGTAGCCTTGAATCTTGTTCTTCATAACTGATTTCATCTTTTGTTGTCCTTCTACATAAAACTCTCTGTTTGATCCACAAACGTCTGTTGTGGCTACAATCCTCATCACATCACGATGTTCTAATTGATTACACATATATTTATACAATGAATTGACCTAAATAGGTTTCACACTTTACAATGATAACTCTATGATCAAAGGTTTACAACTTGACCTTGATCTCCTAGTTTGCACATTTTCAATCAGTTGAATTGATTAAAACAATTACATTTGCTTTACTTGTCCCTCAAGAAATGGTTTTAAAGACAAGCATTAAAGCTAAATATAAAACTCAAGTGTTTTATTTGACGTGTAACTCAGGCCCACATTTCTCAGAATTAAAGTTGTCTCTTGGTAGACTGGTGCTCAGGTTGCCTTGTAGTCTTTCCTCGGTGATGTATCTGTAGACATTCTACTTCTCGGTTTGCTCTATATACTGACTGTCGGTGTTCACTGTGAACTTATCTGTCGGGTTCCTCTGTGAACTTGTCTATCAGTGAAGACTGGTTTTGGTGTTCTCTTGCACTTAACATTTTAGGTGACCTCTGTGAACTGCTATGTCAGATTTTACTATAAACCTGTCTTTTGGCGATCATGTTACGGATGGTTCAATTTTTTTTTCCTTTGTATACTAATGAAAAAATATGATCATCAATCTCCCCCTTTGGAATTAGTATCAAAAACATATATGTGCAAAACTAAAATATTTAGTATATACACCATGTGTTTACCTTGTCAATATGACTCCCCCTATGTGCATGCCTCGGTATAGTATATGTACATGTATATACACTTTCCTTTATACATATATTTCCCCCCTTTCATTATTCCCCCCTTTCACCTTATCACACCAAATCATTTCTCCTTTTATCATATCAATTCCCCCTTTTTTTATAGTAATGACAAAGGTGTAATACTTACAATTTGTCAAAAATGTGGGAATGAGATTTTTGAATGTCCTCTTTTTTATTTTCCCATTGTTCTTTGAGGTTATTAATGGTCATGATTTCCAAGGTGGAAATCAATGTTCTTGTCGAAGTCATATGTTGTTGTAGTAATGTGAGATTTGGTACTAGTAGATCCTGGAGCTCAGTTAACTCATCTCTGAATTTGGATTCTGCTTCTTTAATCTCAAGTCTCAACCTTTTTTCTTCCATAATCTTGTCATAATGTAATTTGAATGCATTGTCAATGGTTGTGAGACCTTGTGCACTAGCATAAAGATCTTCATCTATCTTTGCAATCTTTTCACTACTCTCCTTAGTGAATTGCTCTATGGTGCATAACTTTTGAACTAATGTTATAACTTCTGAAATAATTGGTTCCAATGTATTGACCAGTTCAGATAGCTTTACCTTGTTCTCTACCACTTCTTGGCTGATTTTCTTTGTTAGCTTGTATTTGTACGTCTTCTCTGCACGTTCTTCTATTACCTTCTCTACATCTACATTCTGCGATGTGATGGCTTCAGTAAGAACTGATAATTGATCAAGTATAGGAGTATTTTGATCAATGTCGGTATCAGGTACAATCCATAATAGTATTTATTTTGTAGTTTCTAGTACCTGTGTGTCCTTGTGTTCCTTTTTGAGCTTATCTTATATGACTTTCCTTTTACACAATTCACCATACTTTCTCAGTGACTCTTGATCCAATGTCCTACGATCATAGTCTGGTATGTAAATGATTTCATCCAATGTAAATGGATCTTTTCTCTTCTTCTTCTTCTTCTTCTTCTTCTTCTTCTTCTTCTTCTTCTTTTTCTTTGCAATTGTAGTGGAGGCAGTTGTATGAAGTACCATAGCAAGATCTTTTGCTTGGTCTGATGTACTTGGTGAAGGCTTTGGAGGTGTTGTGCCTTTTACCTGCTACTCGGTATTCACCTGTCGGTTGGTTGTAGATGCCTCCATATCAACCTTAGTTTTATCAACATCTTCTCCTTCAGTATCCTTTGGAGTGACATCACCTTTTTCTTCACTTGCATATTTTTTATCTCCATCTGTTACTTTATGTTCATCATTTGTGCTTTTCTGCTCCTCTTCACCCTTATCCTCGGGTATGCTTGCATCATGGTCGAGAGACTTCTTTTTTGAGATGATATTGATAGCTTGTATCAATAATGCCATTTGTCCTAGTATATTAACCCATGCAACATCCTTTGTTGTATCTTGTTCCTTGGTTTTCTCAATGGTAACGGTGACATGTTCATCTGTCTTTACCTAATCAGCACACTACAACATTTGGGATTGAATTTTGATGCCAATTTGCAATGGCACTACCATTTGTGTGTGATTTTTGTATTTTTTCCAAGTGCCCCCGATTCTTTCGTAATAGCGACGGTATTGTCGTAATTGCGACACTCGCGTGATTATAAAAAAAAGAAAAAGAAAAAGAAAGTCTCGTTTCTAATTTAGTGTGATCGCATACCATCATGCATGAAGAGGGCCTAACTGTGGAATATTGGAATCTTGGTATAATATGGTAGCCGTGACTTGATCAGGTAGCCATTCAAGCTTTGTATTCTCATTAACTCAACTTCATTTTGATGGCATTTGTTTATTTAATGGCACAATATGAATGTTATAACTGGCATTGTTGGCATTGTTAATATTGGCAATGTTAATACTGGAAATGTCTTGATGGATCACGGGCTGCAAGCTAGGGCATCATGCATTATTTATGAGCTCACTATTTAATACTGACATTGTTTACATCTTTGCATTTTGAATGCTTGATGACCCGCAAGCTTTGAGAGCTAGGGAATCATTGCTATTACCTTCAAGGCATTGTGTGAAGTGTTTGATCTCTCTTTATTTGTTTTGTTGTTGATATTCACTATGTGGTACTCCCCGTTTATGATCATTTCATGAGGAAATGTATTGATGGCTCGCCGGCTGCAAGTTAGGGCATCATGCATTATTTATTAGCTCACTATTTAATACTAGCATTGTTTACATCTTTGCATTTCAAATCCTTCATGACCCATGAGCTTTGAGAGCTAGGGCATCATTGCTATTACCTTCAAGGCATTGTGTGAAGTGTTTGATCTCTATTTGTTTTGTTGTTGATATTCACTATGTGGTACTCCCTGTTGATGACCATTTCATGAGGAAATATCTTGATGGCTCGCGGGCTGCAAGCTAGGGCATCATGCATTGTTTATTAGCTCACTTTTAAATACTGACATTGTTTACATCTTTACATATGGAATTCTTGTTGACCCATGAGATCTGAGAGCTAGGGCATCATTTCTATTACCTTCAAGGCATTGTGTGAAGTGTTTGATCTCTCTTTATTTGTTTTGCTATTGATATTCGCTATGTCGTACTCCCTGTTTATTATCATTTCATGAGGAAATGTCTTGAAGGCTCGCGGGCTGCAAGCTAGGGCATCATGCATTATTTATGAGATCATTGTTTAATATTGGCATTCATTTACATCTTTGCATTTGGAATGCTTGATGACCCGCGAGATTTGAAAGCTAGGGCATCATTGCTATTACCTTCAAGACATTATGTGAAGTGTTTGATATCTCTTTATTTGTTTTGCTGTTGATATTCACTATGTGGTACTCCCTGTTTATGATAATTTCATGAGGAAAAATATGGTATCTTGTTTCCTTTGTGCAACATTCTTCTGAGTGCACATGTCCTGTAGCATGGTTTTTATTTCAGAAGTGTATGGCTTGACTATGCACATGCATAATTGTAGATGATGATCAATAATAGGATTCCATTCATTTCTTAGATCTTCTTGATCTAACCCCCATCTCTCTTTTCTTTGCAGGTTTTGGATCACGCAAGAGAACACTGGACTCATACGCGGGTAAAAAATTCTTCACTTCAGGCAATGTCTGGTACCCTTATTATTTATGTTCATCCTCTTATGTATGCCTGTACTCTTGCATATTCTTCTGAAAGTTGGCTATGCTCACAGCAGCTTAGATGATTTTGTCTTTTAGTTTCTTTCCTTGTATAGTATATACAAGTTATTTGGCATATAGATAGTATATACATGTAATCTTTAGATGCATAAATTTCTTTTCCTTTACATGTATCTTTTCATGAAATGAACACAAATTAAACAAGATCATCTAATAATGCAAACTAGGGCACTCTAGTCACTCATCTAGTAATTAGGTTACCAATGTACAATGAGGTAACTATTTGTATATATATATATCAAACCATGAAGATGATGCTTAGGAGACACTGGAGCTAGAGGAACATGTGAAAGATCTAAATGCTTTGAAAAATTAAAATTCCTAAGGCTTTCAAACACCTAGGAGCTTGTAATAAATTAAAATGGAAGAAGATAGGTCCATGTATGATCTTAAGAAATTTTTTATCTAATGCCTACAAAGTTGACTTTCTAGAGGGAATTAAAATCTCACTTGTATTCAATGTCAGTGATTTGTATAAATATTATGAAGGAGAGATTAGTATCTCACTTGTATTCAATGCCAGTGATTTGTATAAATATTCAAATTTGGAATCATTGTTGAAATGTATGTGTGTGTGTGTGTGTGTGTGAATATTTATGTATGTATATGTGTGTGTCTATATATACACACCCACACATACATACATACATACATACATATATTTAGATCTTTCACATACATACATACATACATACATAAATACATACACACATACATAAAATTAATTAAATAAAATTCTTCTAATTTATTTAATTAAAAGAAAACCCCTCTTTTAATTAAATAAATAAAAATCCCCACTTAAAGCACTTTATTTGATGAAAAAAGAAATAAATTAAATAAAAATCCCTTTTTCTTCACATCTTTCTAAGTGGTGGGCTTTTTGCCTCTTAATCATAGCCTTTGATTTTTGCCTCTTAATCTCAACCGTTCACTTTTTTTTATAAGGAGCCCTCTCCTTCTCATTCTCATAATCAAGATTTTATGCTATTGTTATGCTGCAGGTTTGGAGAGCAATTTTGGAGGAGAATTTGAGCACTCAAACTTGGATATTGCAACTTCTCTCTTCTTGTCTTCTTCTTCTTGCATCCATGGCTATTCATGTAGATTAGATTCATGTTTCCTTTCATAGATTAATCTTGCATTTGTATTTCCTTTCATAGAATAATCATGCATTGTTATCATTTAGATTAATTTCCTTTTATGCATTGCAATCATATAGAATAGATTTTATTTTCATGCATTGAATCTCCCATTTCATGGTGTACTTTCATGGGCACAACTAGGTCAATCTGAGGGCCTTCATCACACACCTTTGCACTCCATGACTAGGGAGCTATGAATCGATATTTTAGGCCTCATTCTTGAGAAACCTTGAATGGTATGATTCATAGAAGTGTGTCAACATTTTAGCACATATTTTTGGCGCCCACCGTGGGGCAGGAGATTCATTTTCTGTCCTTTTAGCTATTTTTCATCATTTATTTTTGGATTTCTATATTTTCTCTCTTTTCCATACTTGCTTTTTTTTTTTCAGAGAAATCTCACGCGAGATTTTGCAGGTCTGCAGGCGAGATTGTGCTAGATTCGGTATTTCCTCGCGTGGCTCTGTGCGAATCCTCGCGTGACACTATGTGGATTCTCGCATGAGATTCAGCACCGGGCTGTGTTCTATGACCAATTTGCTATTTTCTGTATTTGTTGTGCTGTCTGTGCACTTACTCGCGTGGGCCTGTGCATTTCCTCACGCGGTTGTGTGATTTTTCACGTGACACTGTGTGAATCCTCATGCAAGACTCTGTACTAGAGAGCTATTTTTCATTACTACATTCATATATCTCTGATTTTTTGTGCTAACCACTGATATTTACTGTTTCTAGTGGTTTGTGATTTGCTATTGCTGATTTGGACTTGCTTGGATAAACAAAAAAATGATTCGCGTTGCATTGGATCTGAGGTGTTTTGTTGATCTCTATAACATTTGGATTTTGGAAATAAAATGAATATCTCATGTGTTTAGCTTGAGTGTTTTCTTTCTTTCATAGATCACATTTCCAATTGGTGCTCTAAAAATGGACCTAGATTTGCTTTCTTGAATATATGTTTCACATAGTAATTAGGCCCTATAAACACTATTTGTGGCAATCTTGAGAGAGTGGGCTTCATTCGCTTGTCTTACATGCGAAGCTCTTCTTGACGATAGATCCCCTTGTAGGTAGGGAAGGATTTATTTTTATCTCATTGGTCAAACTTGGTTTGGGCTTCAAATTTTGGCAATACTTTCTCTCGTTGGGGAGATTGGTGTCATTTGTTATTGTGTGAACCTTGAATGAGGTGATTTCAATTTAGTGGGTCAATTAATCTTGTTTGCTATGTTTTGGTGAGGTGAAGAGGCTAGAGGATTATGCTCTTTTCCCTTTTGGGAGAACTAGAAACTTGGAACCCTTGAATCCAAAGCAAGTCCCCATGTGGTCCATATTGTGAGTCTTCCTTGTTAGAGAGGGTTCACCGTAGTGGGCATTCCCTTTATTGGGTCAACCACGTGGACAAAACCTCAAGCTGTAATATCCATTTTCTCCATGGTAGCAACAATCGCTATATAAATGTCCTTGTGGAAGAAATCTCCACGGGTGTGGTTTCTTGTGGGTTGTCAGATCTCCTCAGTAGCTCCTGATTGATTAAATTCTCAGACTATGTCAAAACCTCGATGCACCGGGATTGGATTTCACCCACTTGAGATTGAAAAAGTTGCAAAGTCAAGCCATTACTACAAACCATAGTGCAACCAACTTTTTTATTCTCTAGGACTATGTGAGTGATTGGGAAAACATTTTGAGAACATACACAAGTAGCATTCTTATGGAGTAGAAATACTATGACACTATCCATGTTCATGTGCAAGGTTGCTTTGTCCCTTGCTCATTGTTTGAAGACATTGATTGCTTGAACTCCCTGATTGTTGTTCTGTGTGCCTGATTCATGATAACATTTGTTAATGCATCTAGTTGGTCAATTAAAACAATTAAAAACTAAGTTCTGTGTCCTTTCCTCATGCAAGAAAACTGTTTCCTCGCGTCATTTGCTACGTTTCCTCGCGCGGCTATCTGAGAATCCTCGCGTGATATCTTGCCAATTTGCTGTTATATTGTCATACCAGTCTGGTCTTTCCTCGCATTCCTGTGTATTTCATCATGCAGTTTTGTGCAAATCCTCATGTGAGAAAGCATTCTGTCGTGCAAAACTTCCTACCAGTGAGATGTTTGCTATCATTTTTGTGCCTGTTTAACATGATGTCCTATCATTTTTGGTTTTCTGAGGTGATTCGGGTCAGATTGGATTACTTACCCCATTGTTAGAAAATTTTTTTTGCTTAGGATTCTTGCATTTTGACCTCTTGTATTAGCAACCTTTGATCTCACAAGTGACCTTGCTTGGCGCTTGGTGAGCTAGAAACCGTCCTTGTTAAAAAGATAAACCTTTACATTCTTTGATAACATACTTGGAGAGTTTTGGTAGTCTCTTGTCCATCCACTTTCATACAATTTCAATCTCAATTAATATAATTTGGGTAAGACCATCCTCCTGATCCATATGTGTTAGGGTATTCACCCATTTATTAAGCACCTCTATGGCAGTGTTGGCTTATCCCTCTTTGCATTTTTCTATCTTACCACCTCTTTTTGGACAAGTTAATGCCTTTTCTATCCTAGTTTGGCACCAACATTTCTTAGGGACATCCTATCAGCTAGTACCTTTTCTTTCACACTAGTTACAACAAGATATCAAGTAAATCAAGGAAAATGACCTCAAGTGGTTTTTAACCAATTACCCTTAGCTCAAACTCACCCAAGACATAAAGGAAAAGGACCCATATTTGATCAATCACCTAGGAATATCTTAGAAGTGTGGTTTGATTCCAAGAGTCATCTAAGTGAGTTGGGTACCCCCTTAGTATCTTCTCACTCTTCTATGGATATGAGTTACACAATGACTGGGAGAGAGAGAGGGATAAACGTCTTGATGACATGTTTGCAAAGTATGGGAATGTTATTTCATCTGGTGGTTCCTCTCATAATAGTAGACCAATCTCACCGCTTATTTCAACAAGATATTTGGATGCACACCAGAGGGATGAGAGAGAGAGAGGTAAGAGACATGCTTATGACGATGAGTTATCACAACATGAGAAACAAGGAGATGATTTGTATGATACTCATGTCAATACAACTTATACCAACAACTTGTTTCAAATTCAAGACCAAGCTCACCTCTTAAAACACCTACCAATTACATGAGTGACAGACTCAAGAGGATTGAGTGAGAAAATAAAGCATTCCAAGATGAACAAGCTCATAAGGAAGAACGAATTAGATGCATAGAGTTGGACAAACAAACTTTGGTAGAAATAGAAATGAAAGCCTTTCAAGAGGAGTGAGATAGGCTCTTGGCTAGATAACTCAATGATCCATTCAACCATATGCATGTTAGTGGTGGAAATAGTTCTCCTCCATCCACTCCTCCTAGGACTCCACAGAGTAGGAGGCATTCAAGATCACCATCACGATCTCCTAACCCTAGGGGAAGAAGGGTTTCTAGACATGATCATCATAGGAGACAAACCCCTCCTAGGAACTCAAGGCCATCTTTACAATGTGCTCATTATGGTTCACAGTATGGGGATAGTAACTTGAGCTTTGATCGCACCTCCCAAGATTTCATGCAAATGCAACAAGAACCACTTTTTCAACAGTATGTGGAGAAATATGTGGAGAAAAACAAGGATAAGTTCCTAGAGAGCCTAATCAACAAGGGTGCTAGGGTCCCTTACAACTTTGACGTGGACAAAAAGATTAAGAAACAAGGTCCATCCCAAGAGGAAAAGCTCAATGAAATGAAAAGAAAAATGGATAAGATGTTTTCTCCCAAGAATTCTTTCTCATTGGAGTCGATTTTTCCTAATCCTTTTGATAAGAGTATTGACATGAAATAATTTCCTAGAAAGGTTGAAATTCCTCAATATGACAAATATGATGGGAGTGGAGATCCACATGATCATGTGCACCATTTTTATACCACAAGTTTTGAGTTACATCAAGATGATTCATACCTTATGAGGTTATTCCCATGAAGTCTTAAGGGACAAGCAATGGAATGGTTTACTAAGATAATTCCTCATGTTAAGACTTTCAAAGAGCTTGTTCACAGATTTGTTCAACACTTTGCATACAATGTTTCAAGATCTATCACTTTGTTGGACTTATGTAGCTTAAAAAAGAATCAAGGGGAATCCTTTGTTACTTTCTTGCAATGATGGAGATGAAAATGCTCTTTCTATTCTAGAACTATTCCTGATAATGAAAAGATTGACATTCTTGTTAGTAATTTGGTTCCCAAAATGTGGTATGAAGTTAAGAAAATGGTTTTTGATTCATTTGACACCATGGTTGAGACCACATGTAGGATTGAGGATGTTTTAAGAGAACAAGGAATTTTGACCAAACATGGAAGTAACAACAACAATGGTCAAAACAACAACAACTCTAACAAGGATAAAGGGAAGAACCAATACTGGAATATGAACAAACAAGTGGTTAATGATGGAGTTGTGGACTTCTCCCAACCTAAAGATCAGCCTGTGCTCCACTTATCTAGTACTTTTCAAGGTACAAAGATCAATACATCCACTCAACAAGAAAGTAAGCCAAGCTACCAAGGTAAGCCTAAGAGTGAAAAGCGTCAATTTGAAAAACTTGGTGAGTCATATGAGCAAATATTAAAGAAACTTATTGATAACAATGTGGCACATCCTCAGGATGCAGCACATTTTCATATACCTAAAGTTAAACCACATTGGTGGAAGGAGAAAGCCTATTGCATATTTCATAATGGTATTGGACATGATGTTGAACACTGCTGGAAACTCAAGCATATCATTCAAGATCTCATTGAGAGTAAACAAATTACAATAGATGGATTGAACACCAACACCGATCATAAAGCATTCAAGGAACCTTTGCCCAAATATGAAAAGGGGAAACCTCTAAACCTAATAATGGCAAAGTTGAGATCAACTATACTTACATAGATGCGGATAATACCATCAACATGCTTGAATTTGTGGAAGAAAATGTTAATATGATGAGTGGCAGAGATCCTTATGGTTATGATCTAGATGAAGACTCTCCTCCTATTTTTGATAGAGAACTTATTGTGGTGCTAAGGGGTCCCAAATCTAGAAGGTCGTCTCAAGCCCTTAATGCTATTACTTGAAGTCAAGGTCCCGTTGTCATTAGAGGACCCAATTCAAGTCAATCCAGTAAACCTAAGCAAGTGGCATCCAAGCCTGTCACCCTAAAACCAGTTGTTAATCCTAAATTGAGTTATAATCTTTTTGATCAGTTACAAAGAACTCTCGCTCAGATTTTGATCTTTGAGCTCTTAGAGTTGTCCCCAAGACATAAACAAATCTTTGATGATGCTTTGCACATGGAAAATGTCCCCAACAACTTAGATATTGATCAATTCCAGAATATGGTTAATCACATTGCTAGCCCCCATTACCTTACATTTTCAAAATATGATGATAAAGCTTTGAGCCATCCGCACAATCTTTCCCTTCACATTGAGGTCATGATCCATAGAACCCGTGTCAGGCGCATGTTGATAGATGGGGGTGCTAGGCTTAATATTTGTTCCTTTAGTCTGTTTAAAGAATTGGGTTATTCTGAAGAGGTTATCAATACTATAAAAAGGATTACTATCAAAGCCTATGATGAGGTAGAAAGAAGTTCCAAGGGGTTGGCTGTCCTTCCTGTTAGGATTGGCCCTGTTCAAAAGGATATTTTATTTCAAATAGTTGACGTTGGACCCCTTGCGTATAATATCTTTCTTGGTAGACCATGGATTCATGATATGCAAGCAGTGCCATCTACCTACCATCAATGTGTTAAGTTCCCCTACAATGGCATAGAGATTTGTATACCTTGGGATAACACTTTATCTGTCAATTCAATTTCAGTAGGGGCTCATGTTCCCCTCAATAGAGAAGCATAAGATTTTGATGCAACCTTATCAGAATGTAAAGGAAAGCTTAAGTCAATAGACCTTGGTATGGGGGGTATCAACTCAACTCCCTCACAATATTGCCAGTTTCACCTAGGTCTTATGGAAAACCTTCAAAAGAGAAGAATCCTTCCTCTTCAACTATGACTTTATTTGGTAAATTTGTAGAATCATCATTGTCTATCCAAGATGAGAAAGAGGAAACATTTGTTAGAGACTGGATCTATAGAGAAGAAAAATATATGCACAATGAGAACTTCTCTCCCTCTCCTAAGGCTTATGGAAGAGGATATACTTTTGTCAAAAAGATGGGCTATCCTAGATATGACCCTCTTAATCAAAATTTGGATGCTAGGTCTGAACCTCTTGATCATGCTAAATTTGGATGCAATTCTAAAAAGCCAATTGGCCTAGGATTTGAGAATTCAAACAAGTGTACTAATCCTCTCTTTGAGAAGTTGGATAGTGATGATGAACCAAAATATGTACCTAATTTAATGAATCAATAGGATATGTGTGAAGATTGGGTCCCTCCCACTAATCTCATTTGGGGAGATTTAGATGTGTCACTCACCCATGCCTCAGTTGCAACTTTAGAACAAGAATCAGATATAGAAGATCCTTTGAGAGAGTGTCAATGCAAAAATCTTATTCATTTAATGGAAAGAGAAAGTGCTAATTTTGATGAAACTGGACCTTCTACATCACAATGTCCCAAACCTTCATGGTGTAAGCATCCTAGTCGTAGCTTAGATACAAGTTCTAATGAGTATGAATGGGACTCTTTTTCAGAGCCTTCTATAGTTGATAGAGATATTGATGTTGTTCACACTTATAGTTCTCAACTTGAGGTAGCCAACAAGCCACGTGTAGGATTAGATTATTTGAACCCACGTGTTGCCTTAGTAGATGATTCTTCGCTTGTTAGGATGAATCTTGACTTGGGTAGCTTAGAGGGATACTTGAAGGACTCTGACTCTTCGGTCACCATGTTATTAATAACTGAGAGGGGGGGGGGGTGAATCAATGGCCTCAAAAATTTATCCTTTTAAACTTCAATCCACCAATTAATACACCTCAGATTATTAAGTCCCTACAAGATGTATGCCTTTGAAATACTTGAAATAAATAACTATTTGTTAGTTTATCTTGTCTGTCCTTCTTCTCCTTGATAACCGATAAGCAGTAAAACTTATTTACCGATACTCAGTAAATATGCATAGTATACCAGTCAATCCATAAAAGCATATGTGAAATGTAAAACAATAAAGTAATAAACCATACACACATAACACAAGGATTTTAATGTGGAAACCCTATTAAGGGAAGGACCACTGGGACCGGTACCCCAAATTTTCACTCTTCTGAAGTGAGCCATGTTAGGAGCCAACCCTGTTAAAGGTTACAAGCACATGGTTAAGTGTGACCTTGTTAGAGGATTTTTATACATAGGTTGTCACTTAGTATCTGACATCTATACTACCATCCTTGAATCAGTCTCTAGACTGTTAATAGGCTTTATGCTAATCTTACTACCATCCTTGAATCAACCTCCTTCTTAGACTATCAATAGGCTTTAGGTAAGACCGATGCTACTATCATGAGTCAACCTTCTGGTAATCTGTTAGGATATACCTCAATTATAAAAGACTGTTAAGTCCTGCTCTGTTAAGAGACTTAATGTTTCAAAGGTTAAACTGAAACACAATGACCTATTTCTAATACAACTTTGAATTGTAGATATTCAGATCTATTTACGTATAATACCTCTCTGATCAATGTATCAATTCCATTCCTTTGTTCTTCATTTTTTCTGCTATGTGATGCTGTGCTTCACTGTGTGTCAGTTTCTGCAGAATTCTTTAGCTCTCCCTTAGCTTGATTTATCAGGACTGCATGAAGTTTAACCTTCAACAAAAATGAATTATGCTTGTCTCTTATATAGACATGATATCCCTTAATTCTTGGTTCTTGATTCTTGATTCTTGATTCTTGGTGTGAAAAACAATCCAGCCAAATTGATTTACGGCTTTAACTCCTGATTTATCTTGTAGTTATCTTCTTTCCAGCTGTATAAATCATTTTTAAATCACTTACTTAACTATGGTCAAATATAACAAATAAAACAGCCAGTTAAGTCTATCCTTAAGCTCTGCCAGCTAGATATTTTGTCATTTTTTGATCTCTCTGTTCTGTCGGTCAATTCTATAGTTCATCGCCGGTGACAACTGCCAGTTCCATCGGTACAACTTTAGTTAGCTTCGGGATCTCCATCCGTCGGGCATCATTGGATCTTTCTTGTCAGGCAACACTATTTTTAGCTCATTGGGCATCTTGTGATTCTGCTTCATCGAGCAACACTGTCTTTTTCTTGTCGGGCATCACTGCGACTTTATCTCTGTCTTTACCGATGGTGTGCACTCCGTCGGTGTAGTCTGTCACTTGGTGAATACTTGACTTTTGTGCATTGCTGCAAGCATAACATCTGTTCCATTTATTCTTTGAAGTCTTTGGCATTATGTATATGACCATACAGATGATACCAAGTTGACATCAATGACAATACAAACCATTAACTAATTTAATGTCTTGCATCATCTTCAACTTAACATTATCAAACATTCAATCAGTTACATGTCATCAATCTCTCCCTTTGGCATTGATGGCAACATACTATATTATCACACTATATTATTTCTAATACAACATGAAATACAATTGTTGAGATTCATCAATTTACCAAATAGTTTGTTTTGATAACTGATAAAAATGTCTGACCACCGGTAAGCTCTATATTAGCTTAGATTTGATTCTTACAACTTTCATTTCTTCTTCTAATGTGTTGTATCCTCTGTTGGTGTCAATTTTTCTCTCTTCTTCTTTGATGTCTCTGTCTTGTATTTGTAACTTTTATACAAATACTCTCCTTATGGATATGATCTCTCCCTGTTTGGAGTAATCTGATAATGAATAGTTTCTGATGATAATATGGATACATTCTCTCCTTTTGACAACAATGCCAAACAAATATTTCCACAAATATCTAACATTCTGTCAAGAGATTTCTTCTATCCATAATATATTCCTTGAATTTCCCTTATCCATCATCAATATAACAATATGATCTCATGCTTGGTTCTGATATATACCTTTTACTGACTGCTAGACATGGGTTTGACCCCTAGTCTTTTTCTTAGGTACTCAAATGTATCCTTGGGCAGTGGCTTGGTGAAGATATCAGCCAATTATTCTTTTGATTGCACATATTCAAGTATCACCTCTTTTTCTTG